>VWYK01019485.1:40520-97352 GCA_013399775.1 Semnornis frantzii | reverse complement strand
ATTGCACTATTCTACCTTTAAAAGCAAGGATCTACCAAGCAGAGTACACCAGGAGTAGCTTTATGAAGAGTAAATAAGGTTTACTTTGCCATGAAACACCAGAGACATTCACCCTGTGGTATTCTGAAGTTGCAGGTGTTCTTGAGGAGCCTGCTTTGCAATGCACAGTTCTTCATTCAAACACTGTCCTTGAGACTTCTCACCTATGCAGCAGAGGTTGTTAAGAGGTCGGAGATCTGACAGGGGTTATAAGAAAAGATTCGGTCCTGCCCTGGGACAAGACAGACAGATTTCTCTGCCTGATTTTCTCTAACTCCTTCATGCTTTCCCACAGATAATTGCTTGTCTGTATTTTATGAAGTTATTGAAGCCGCCTTCACTGCAATCTTCTTTCAATTAGTTGAATACAGGCAAACTCAAAAAGCTGTGAAGACCTCTGCATCAGAACATCAGTGCCTACCCACTGTTATTATTTCAGAGCACTGTTCTGATACTTCAGCAATTCACTTAATTCATTACCAACACAACACAGTTTACAAGGGACACATTTCTGGCACTCAGTGGTTAGTGTCTCTCAGCTTCATCTTAATCTTATCTCAAAAGCTCTGAGTAAGACCCACATAGAAATATCTCTCAGCTGGATCCACCAACTGGAAGGAAAGAAGTACTTTGGCAAAGTGAATAGGTAAAGAGATCATCTCTATATGTTTATGAACACAGATGCCAGTGGTTTCCTAAGCCGTGGGAATCGCCAAAGCAGACACTGTCCATGTCCCTGGGCAAACATCTCCATGAGCACAGTTCAAGACAATGGGGTTGGAGTTTGGTAAATGAAAGGGTGCAGTGTGGGTCTTGCCTCAGGACAGGGAGGAGGGGTTCCTCTGGGAAGGACTATGGTCTTCTAAGGGTTAGACCAGTGTCCGATTTGAGGGTGTAAACACAAACCTAGAGGCACACCTGCCTATGCACATTGAACAGCACATTTCTAGAGGACACTGTGTCACGATCTGCCCTTGGCTCCAGCATTGATAATGATGGCTGCTGCTAATACCTGTGGCTGCTATTGCTGCTGCCTGTGCCACACAAATCTGGGAACCCCTGGCACAGGTTACAACTGCAGGCTGAATTCCTCTTTGATACCACTTAAGCCAATCTGAGTTCTGAGAAACTGTTGCCACATGTTCTCTCCATGACGCACTGCTTAACAAGCAGCTCTTATTTTGTGCTGGCTTCAGAGTCATTTCCCTGTATGGTCCCACATTCAGTGCTCTGCAGTGGAGTGACTTGGAGCCAGGTGACTGAAAGACAGCTATATGCTCCTCTAGTTACACACAAGCAGAATTAATACTACTCAGGGACCTTCCTATCAATTGGAAATACCTAAACAACGAAAACACCATGAGCAATGCTTATGTCATTTAAGTCTCACTTAAACTGTCTTATCTCAGACAGGTCTGTCCCAAAGCCATAAAAAACCCAACATGGCTCATGTCTGAGGTTGTGATGACAGACTGGGTTTAGCAAGCAGCCACCACTTAGGTCTAGCTGGCTGGCTGACATGTTACCTGTGATAAGTCCTTACTTGCAGTGTCATCATTCTGTGAGATGTGAAGGGCTGTTTTCACCACTGGCTGGATTCACCACAAAATCATAACATATCCTCTCACCTGTCGTGACAGTTACAGATCACAGAGCTCTCCAGGAATGAAACATTACCCACAGTGGTCAGGGGATTCTGTGCTATTGCCAGAGTAAAAAGCAGTCTTTTTAGAGAAGTTCTTTTAGATCAGCACCCTGACCCTTCAGCCAGCAGAAAGGCAATTAGTTTCAGTGCTGTGGTAGTTTCCTTTCTGTGCACAGGGAACTCACAGGAGGAGATGGTGTGAGAATCCCTGCCATAACAAAACATGTCTCTGAGAAAAATCAAAGAGTTTCTATCCATCTTTCTGGAGCCTGTCTTGTTCTCTTCTAACTGGGTCTGATGAACTTTGAAATGTGCTTCATAGTCTCCTACTAGCCCAAACTTTCAGGAAGGAGAAGTCAGGGAAGAAAAAGCCATTTATGAGAAAAGGTGGGTTTTGTGGGAGCTCATTGAGCCTTTAAGGCATGTGACTATTTACTTCTGCTCTAACTGTACTTTTACCATTCAGCAACAACAGCTACAGGGGTGTTGGGGTTTTTTTTTGTTTTGTTTTGTTTTTTTTCATTTAAAATTACTCATTGTTAACTAAGTTTTAGCTTGCTTAGCTTAGCTGACTTACAAAAGTGAGAAGATTCAGTATCAACTCCAAGAAGTCAGGCTAAAGCCAAAAGGCCTCTTTCTTCACTTTGAGCCATCCTGTTCACATGGAGCATTGTACCCCTGAGAGCTGCAGCAGCTACTACTAAAAGTTCTTCTCATGAACTTTTGTTCATGAGATATTTACATTACTGTTTACCAGACACCCAAGGGTATTACAGCTTAAATATATAAACTTCATCCCCAAATGAACATTCTTTTGTCATTCTTCACCTATACATGTATACACAGAATTGGTTAAAATGTAGAGTTTTTCATGAAACTGAGAAACTGATTTATTAAAGTGATTTTTTTTACTCCCAAATCCCAGACTATCACATATAAATTTTTTTAAACCAATTAGCACTCACTCAGATTGGCTTTTACCACTTGTTGCTAACTCCTGGCTCCTCAGTCAACTGACCATAACCAATAACTCCTGTCCAACTGATATTATAGCACCAGCATCTTGTGGGTTTTGTGACACCTTGCTGCTGCTTTGAATTCTGCTGTGCACAGAAACAGTGCTTTGGCAGGAATAGCTGTGTTTTATCCTCATCTCTGCTTCACTGTCACACCAACAGGAAAACACTGGAGGCAAGTGTTTTCACCAAGCCCACTGCATAAAACCCAGACACAGAACAAAGCACAAGACAACAGCCAAAGACAACTCCAACTCCCCTGGCACACTGCAGGAGACAAGAGAGCCTTGGGCATGCCCCCACTCTTTCCCTGCATGTCATTCCCTTGTTTTCGAGGCACTCCTAGGACTGCCCTTCCACCAAGCCCCAAATCAGGGCAGTGTGTAGGGCAGAAGCTGTGTAACCACCATATATCACATCAGAAATAGTCTCAGCAATTTCCACCCACCAGGGTTGCCCCCCAGCACTGTGTTTTATTTAGCACTTAGTATCCCAAGAGATCACAGGCCTGCTGGGCCCATTACAATAGAAAAGGCACAGAAGTGCCATTCTCTCTCCCCAGAACTGCAGGTTTCACATTGTTGCCACAGGGCACAATGTGTGACAGGATTTTAAAGCAGGGTAGTGACTTACCCTGAGCAAAATTCACAGCTAATAGAGGATTCTGCTTGGACTTGGGCACCACTTTGGCTCCGTTCGTGCCAATGAAACTAGTTTAAATGAGACAAAAAAAAAAAAAAAAAANAAAAAAAAAAAAAAAAGGGGTAATATAACTATTTGGGAATACCTTCTTCAAGGAAAAACTGAGTCACTAAACAACACATCAGAGTTTCTAGGGCTTTTCAACTAATTCGGCACAAGAGTAGCACAGGCCCTTGCTGCCTACATGATTCAGCTAATGCAGCTGTCAGAACATGAGCTTCTTCTGAGAGGGTCAGTGGTAACAGCAAGATTGATTTAATCTCAGCTGTATGACATGGGCAATGGCTACTGCCCCATTCTGAAACCTAGCACACTCTTCCTGCTTCTTCCTCAAAGTGGAAATAATGAAACACTCATTCCCAGCTGAGGCAGCAGCTCCTGACCTTACAGGAGCCTCATGGGAACTGTTGCCACCCCAAAGATGAGAACCTTCTGAGGTGCTGTGAAGAAGGAATTGCAAAGCTTCCAGAACTATAACCCAGCTTTCTTTTCCCCTTCATGCTGGGCCAGATGAAATCCTAAGAGAAAAATCTCTGTTTAGCAGAGCAGAACTCTTCTGCTTAGAGCTGTGGTCTCTGTTCACTGGCACACTGAGACAATGAGGTTCACTAGCAGGTAGTTAGTGTTTTCTGTGCTGTGGTGTCACTAAATCCTGTGTATTTATGGCTGCCACAAAGGCCTTTATGCATGACACAGCTTCCTGAGCCGGCAACCTCAAAAAAGAAAGGAGAAGGTTTGCCCACTTCAGTGAAGGTCCTACGAGCCTTGCAGTGCAGGACTGCTTAGGCGCTTTGCCTTTTTCCCTGCTTCCTTGTTCATCCACACCCTGCAAACATGACTCTAATGCTCAGAGCTACTCTTATCTGCAGATGCCTCTGTGAGGAAAGAACATGGAGATCAGGTGCTGGTACGCAGGGAAACAGGAGCACAAGGGTCTCAGGCCACAGTTGGAGCACTCACTGGGGAAGTTCTGCTAGCATGCATCAGGCATGAACACCAGGAATGCAACACAGCAACCTGCAGCACGAAGAGCCACTCCCTTGGGAAACAAACACGATGTAAAGCCCCCCTTGTTTTTTACACCTCAGTGCACCTTTTGAGCAAGAAACCTGAAACGCCACCAGACCATACGAGGATCATACACACTGTTGTGATACCAAGTCCTAGCACTGCCCACCTGATTTTGCCTGCCTGCATTTATGGGGCTGCAGTACTTAATCTGAACTAAGACAAGAAATATGCAGCTGAGAGGTCCTCATTTCATCACAGAGATAGTCTGAAATGTGAAACTACCCTTTTTAACAAAACATGTTTGTTAAAGCCCAGCAGCACTGTTCGAAGAAGAGAAACGGCTGTTTGCATTGCCATTCCACTGCTAGGGAAGTGAAATCGGGAAGGTTGTCACACCATCCTGGTAAGCATTTACTTTCTCCTGCAGATACTTGTCCTTTCCCAAAGCTTTCAGCACAGCCCTCTTTCATGCTCCACTGTAAACTAGATCACTGTGTACCTTGTACAATTTTTGTTACAGAAAAGCTGTACTGAGCATATTATTATTTTACACACTACCTTTTCTCTTCAGTATCTCTTGTGAGATCAAAAAATAAAGAGTTGATCTCAGCTATCAAATAAACATAAATGCCTGCTGCAAGTCTGAACCGCGCTGAGGTACAGATATTACACTCGGATAAGCTGAGCTCTGAGTGCTCTAAGCTGCAATAACCATTGTACAGTGAGGCGTAAATGCCTAACGTGCTGTTCAAACCACAAATTAGCAATAATATGGAATGAATTCAAATAAAAAGAAATAATCAGAACTCTGCCTCAGAGAACGACATTTTTAGTCAAATCAAATGTTTTCACTACTGTGAAAAATAATTTTCTCTTCCAGCATTTTTAAGAACTATGCTTATTTTTCCATTTCTTCTGCAGATCTATACACAACCTTTGTTTTTTTCATAGGTGATAAACCCCAAACACTTCCATTTTCAAAGGCTATCAGGGTTGGTCTGATTGTCCTCTCTAAAGAAAGACCTCAGAATGACATTTAAGCCTTATCTTTCAGGCACAAAAGAGAGGTTGGATTGCCTTTTAATACACATGAAACAGTAAGACAAAACAAAAACGACCTCATGCCGATACAATTACCTTGGGAAGCCAAGGTTTTTTACCTGGGCTTAGCTTAACAGAGAGGGGGACACTAGGAAAGGGAATATATTTCAGAGAACTCTACAGTTAACTGCAACCCTGAAAAAAATAACATCACACACAATTTTCCACTTCTTCCTTCCTTGCTTACACAGGAACACACAGTGCTAGCATTTGGAATAAGCAAGACAAAGTTAATGCAGCACCATTTTGTCTGCACACTGTCGCAGCCTCATCACCATCGTGATGACCAGAACTGATCAAATTGCTTCCTCCTCATGCCACAGTAACTCCCTACTACTCAGTCATGAGGAAAGAAAGTAAACAGATGAAAAATTTATTCATACCTGCTTTGAAAAACACCTTTACTCTGCCAGAGAGCTGTAAAGAAGCACTACTGCAAAGCAGATCTGTGATCAGGCTGTTCTATTTGCTGTGGGCAAGAGCCATATCCTTGACTTATTCCTAGCACCTGCCTTGTTCTGAGCAGCACCTGTGTGAAGGGCAAGCATTTAGCAGCTCTCACCGCCCAGGTAAAAAGGCCACTTGACACAGGTGTCCCCCTGTTACCAATCCAATCGCTTAAATACTTTACAGAGGTCATCCATCCCCAATATGGATCAAGCTCAACAAAACTCTGGTGACAGAACCCAACAGACACAGGCTCAAAAATCAGAACATTTGCAAACAATCAATTCATTGTTTTGTTGTCACTTCAAAGGTAATGAGAAAAATCACAAAGTATTTGATGCTCCTCAACCTATGTCACAATGCTAAATCATAAATACAGTGCTCGGATATCCTTTTGCTAAAGCCACTGAAAAGCACCCAAGCTTCTAATCTTCAAACAAGATGTCTGCCAGCAGAGACAGGAGATTGGAGACAAGTACCCACATGAACTGGTATGATCAGAACAGGTGATGCTCCAAATACTCTGTAGAGATTTTATCAGAGCTGGGCAGGCAACTGGCACCACGTGAGTCACTTGGCACAAGCCACGGCACCATTAACCCTTTCCAGTAGTATGAGGATTTGAGGTGGAAAACCACACGTGTGTTGTGGACCAAGGCTGTGTGATAGGTCACCTGCATGGCTGCATTTCCAAAAGGGGCCAGCGTGAACAGTTCAAGTATGGTGAAGGTGCAGGCACTTCAGAAAGGTGATTAAAATGAGAAGCACTACACCCTCATACAAACAGATCAGAAGAGAAGCACCTCACACAAACAGTGCCATGATACATAACTGTTACCGTCTCCGTATGATATCCCTTACCCTGACCCAGGCAAATGCCTCATCATATGAAAGGGCTGTTTGGCATTGCTCTTCCTTAGTCAACAGCAGCACAGAAGAGCCAGATCTAAGGCACAACACTGAGGCTAGTGTAGTTCCCGATTTGTGTAGGGTTTTCTCAGAGCATTATATCATGTTAGTTCACTTCCCCAAGTGGATTTCCTCTCCAGAGTGTGGCACTACTAGCCTGGACACAGACTTCAGCATCATGCAAATACTCTTCCTCCCCACTCCAAACTGTTCAGCTACATTTAAATCTAACATTTGGGCAGTGGACAGCACAGAATGCAGACTTCCTTGCATTCAGATGTTAAAAGAAGTGTCATTATCCATGATCCCTGCTAGAAACAGAGACATTAAAAATAGATGCACATCAGTAGCTGGATCATACTTCTCAGCTAGGCACTGAGCTCTGTATTACAAAGACTGGAGAAGCCCACACCAAGCCAAGAGACAGGAAAAATGGGGGTGACCCCACTGTCTGTGGCCTTCTTCCTTACTTTTTTAATCCACCTTGTAATGCCACCTGTTCCTTCTTTTGATTTGCTGCATCCTCACAACAAGGCTGCAGGCCTTCAGTGAGTATGGGAGGGCCTCCACATCCAAAATGACCAAGACTTGCCCCCTCAGGTATTTCTAGACAAAGTGGTACAAAGCATGGTGCCATGGCACTGCTCACAATTGACATATTTTGAGAAGAGGCCACAGGGATGTGCTGGAGTTCCAACCTGCCACACTCACTCTCCATCCACCATACGGGAGGGTATTTATAAGCCCCTTGTAGCTGGCTTCTCTTTCAGGAAAAGTGGGGAGGCCCAGCCCATTGGGTGTTGGAGTTCTGCAAAGCAGAGGTGTCACTGGGCTCATAAGGCCTTACAGATGATGGCAGAGCTCATTTTAGTTCTTTACCATTTTTGTCAGGGCAGCAAGAAACCATTTCAGGGCAACTGAACACACAGCACCAGCACAAAGAATGACTCCAGCCATGAAGCAGGCTGTGGAGTCAGGTACAGTTGGTAGGAGGATAGGGCACAAGATTGGGTGTCTTCTGTACCAGAGTTGTACTGAAGCCCTAAGCAAGCCACTGGTGGGGTATATAACTCCTAGGTTAGAGTTGCTCATGATTCAGTGCAGAGATTTTATCTTTTTCATCAAGAAATCCTGACAATCATGAATGGGAGCATTCAGATTACAGTGACAGTGTGGCTGAGCTTCTGTGCAACACACTCCAAACTCAGCCAGTGTCTTCAGTCTGAATTTACAAGCACATTCTTTGGGATTCATGTACTCCACCCTTCAGTACTTAGACTAAAGCAACAAGAGCTGAAGAGGCTCAAGAAGTACCTCTGTGCAACGACCCTCACCACAGGCACAAGTAGAGACTGAAACTCAGGCTGAAGAAGGTGCTGAGAGTGCTATTCTGACAGGATAAGCAGGACTATATATGTGTGTGGAAAGAGAATCCCCTGATTAGGAAAAATGGCTTGGAATATCTTTCAACCTAGCCATCTCTGCTGACTAGCCAACACCATTCAACTTTCTTGTTGGCAGTCTGCTTGGGCTGCTCCAGGGATGTTTAGTTTTCCATTCAGCCGAGAGTGGGCCTGACCACCCACTGCTTGCCTTTACAAGGTCTCAGATCTGCAGAGCAGCCCTTGTGGCTATGTAAACCAGGCTAAACATGACTTTGTGGCTAATCCCTACAGGCGGCAGACAGGAGATGTGGCAGTGACAGAAGGTAAAAGGACACAGCAAACATTTTTTAAACTTTTCCATTACCCTGAAGGCACTGCCATTCTGGAAGGTCTACAGCTGAGACAGATTCTCAATATAATTTACAGGAGTACACAGACTCTTGAGGACACAGCTCCAAGCTTGCAAAAAAGAAAAAGAGTTTCAAAACTGAGGGAGACTCAGTGCAAAACTTGAGTTTACAGCTACTCATTTGCCAGTGTGGTAGTTTGGGAGATCCTTATTTACATTTACTGTGAGATAGATTCATCTTAGCTATGGTTTATTGAGGCTTTCAGCTTCTTACTGAACAGTATTTATTGTATTCACCTCTTCTACTTCCCACAAGCTACTCAGCATGTAGTAGACCTCTTCCAAATGCCTCTATGTTGCTCAGGAAAACATCATAAGACAACCTGGAACGGAGATGCTCCTGTCATATCTGAACAGGCATTGTTTGGCAACTGAGGACAAAACTTTCATCTCTACAGAACAGTAAGTCTCTAACTCCATTTTTCAGATGTTGCAGAAATAGAAAATGTCTTTATCCTGCAGACCACAGATCTTGGTCTCATGGAAACCAACCACAGCTTCTAACTTTCAGAGAATAGACAGAAATTCAGACTCATCACAACAGTATCTGGAGTGTTCAACACCCCAACTATTCAGAAGAATGAGGTAATGTAGTAGGAATCACTCCATAATAAATTCACATAATTTAATGTTGATAACCCTCTGCTGAAGAAACAGTCTTAGATCATTGTGCCACTCTACCAGTAACTATTTCTGACTATAAAATTGTTTCATAATGTTGAAAGACACTGTGGCAAGATTTTGGGAAAGATGGTGCTCAT
The DNA here is from genome assembly GCA_013399775.1 of Semnornis frantzii. Taxonomy (NCBI): domain Eukaryota; kingdom Metazoa; phylum Chordata; class Aves; order Piciformes; family Ramphastidae; genus Semnornis; species Semnornis frantzii. Next base: position 87,927 of record VWYK01019485.1, on the reverse strand, counting down.
TTCCAGACAGGACATGGTAGAATTCAGTTTTGAGCAACTTTATGTCTTCATTTATAGTAAGACCAGGAAACAACCATGATCTGCTTTGGTCTGTCAAGTCAAACAGGGAGAAACATCCCACAGTCAATAGCATCTGCAGGTCATGCACCCCTGAGGCCTGGCCTTAATCACACCACTTCTCTGCACCAAAAGATGAACAAGAAACTAAGGTGTCAAACCAGCATGTGCAGAGGACACTTATCTTCACCACAAGTAGGCCAAATTGTTCAATGGCACAGAAAAGGTGTCAGCTGAGAGCTCAAGCCTCTGTGACTATAGGTGTCAAGCTGAGCTGCAGAGGAGGACTAGGCTCATTGTCCTTGGCAGTGATTAAGAACACATTGGTATCAGTCCCTCGGGATTTCCCTTCTCCCTGCCAAAATTCCCTGCTAGTCCCATGGTTGCTTGAAAATGCAAGGGTAGAATGCTTTAATGAGCTGCAGGGAGGTCTTTTGAAAGACCTATAACTTCTCACAGCATGGAGAAAGAGCCTCCTCCGGGAAATGCCATTTTTGTATCTACTTAATCCCTCCTGTGCATTGACTCCATTGATTAAGGGCAACTTTCCAATGCTCTGCTTAGTTTTACTGCCAAGTCGGGATCATGCTGAGGGACAAGTATGTCTATTAGCAGGAGAAAAATGCTGCACAGAAAACCAAACTCAGCAGAGCCACACCATGTGTATTGTGCAAAATTCAAAGAAGCAGCAGATTCTTTTCTTCAGATGGACAATAATGCTCCTCCAGCTTTCTGTCATATCTCTGAAGCCCTCCAGGTCTGCATCCAGAAGGAATGGGAAGTAAACTCTCTTTCCCCTGATTGACTATGTCTGATTAGGAGCTACAAAATCAGTCTTGCTCTGCCTGTCACACTGTCCTTTTTTTTCATTCCTCACCCTTCTATCCCAGTGCATCATCTATTTCTTGGTTGCTTCTTGTACTCCTCAACTTAATTCCAAAGAACTGCCATTTCCAGGAATACTTTACTGTATACCGCCACTAAGGGCTGAAGTTGTTGCAGTTGGTTGGGTTTTTTGCTTATCTACTTGCATTTTCTCCTCATTTTCTAGCCTGAAAAGTTTGTCCTGTCCCATAGTTGGGCATTCTTCAGTTCTGATCCAGGATGACACTGCAATTTGCAAATTACTTTGAAGAAACTACTTCATGGCCTCTGAATCCAAGAATTTCCTGACACTGTTTTAACGAGCTGGCTTGCAAAAGGATCCCAGCACCAACTCTGACAAAGGCAGCTCTGCTAAGTTTTGCTAACCTTCCTTCAACAGTTTCTTGCCAAATTGCTCTCTTGGAAAGTCTCCAGCAAAATTGGAGACATTCTAAAAATGTACCCTAAAATATACCCTAATCTTCTATGAATGAGTGGCACAGAGACAAAGGGGGCACAAAGACAATGCTACTCTACTAGAGCCACCAAGCAGATCTGTGCCAGAATGGAGCAGAAAATGGCTGCAACTGGGAAAGCGGAGAGGGAAGATTTGGCACAGTCCTGCTGTGCAAGTTCTAGTACTAAAAGATGCTGTGAAAATGTTCTAAAGTTAGTCAGCTGGGTCTCTGTTCCTAAACATGAGATACAGCCAAGGCTGGTTATCTGCACAGCAGAGCTATCCTGAAATTCCCCCTCTCCTGCAGCTGACTTGTAACCTGGGTATCGATTCTCAATTACTGCTGCTTCCACCACTGCCTGCCACTTGCCCTCCTGCCTAGACTGTTGGGTCGGGCTGCCTATAGCATCAACATGCACAGAGTAAAATGAGACCATGTGTCAGAGATTTTAATTTACTCTCCCTTTGCTACTACAGGCTCCCCAGGATTCCTTACAAAGCTCCTTTGGTTTCCACTTCTCCTTTTGAGAGACTGCTCCAGAATCTCACTCCTCTAGTGGTTGAAAATCTAATTTCCAAGGTAAGTTTATTAATAGTAAATTTGTACCAATTTGTCCTCGTTGCCAGAACTGATCTTTTTTATAAAGACCTTTCCTTCCCCTCTAGTATTTACTTTGCAATGAAGTGTCTACAGAGAGACATCACATTCCTCTCGCAGCCTTTGTATTGCTAGGCAAAACAAACTCATCACTTTTAGCTTTCTCATCTGCTGAGCTTTCTGTCCCTTGCTCATCCTCTTGGCCCTGCTCTGCACCTGCTCCTGAGTGAGTGCACTTTTCTGACAGAACCATACACACTGTTCTTGGCACGCTCCTGCATCCTGTTTTGAAAGCTCCTTATCTGCAGCAGGACTGTTTCCATGAAACTAACCTACAACCACATCTGCCCTGACACTTCTCCACAATATCACAGTATCACAGTATCACCAAGGTTAGAAGAGACCTCAAAGATCATCAAGTCCAACCTGTTACCACAGACCTCAAGACTAGACCATGGCACCAAGTGCCACATCCAAACCCGCCTTGAACACCACCAGGGACGGTGACTCCACCACCTCCCTGGGCAGCCCATTCCAGTAGTGAATGACTCTCAGTGAAGAACTTTCTCCTCACCTCGAGCCTAAACTTCCCCTGGCGCAGCTTGAGACTGCGTCCTCTTGTTCTGGTGCTGGTTGCCTGAGAGAAGAAAGCAACCTCCTCCTGGCCATGACCACCCTTCAGGTAGTTGTAGACAGCAATAAGGTCTCCCCTGAGCCTCCTCTTCACCAGGCTAAACAATCCCAGCTCCCTCAGCCTCTCCTCATAGGGCTTGTGCTCGAGGCCTCTCACCAGCCTCGTTGCCCTTCTCTGGACACATTCAAGCACCTCAATGTCCTTCTTGAGGGACCCAGAACTGGACACAGTACTTAAGGTGTGGCCTAACCAGTGCAGAGTACAGGGGGAGAATGACCTCCCTGCTCCTGCTGGCCACACGATTCCTGATGCAGGCCAGGATGCCATTGGTCTTCTTGGCCACCTGGGCACACTGGTGGCTCATGTGTAGGTGGGTGTCAATCAGCACCCCCAGATCCCTTTGTTTGGCTGCTCTCCAGCCACTCTGTCCCCAGCCTGTATCTCTGCATGGGGTTGTTGTGGCCAAAGTGCAGCACCAGGTACTTGGATTTGTTGAATGCCATCCCGATGGACACTGCCCATCTGTCCAGGCGGTCAAGGTCCCGCTGCAGAGCCCTTCTGCCCTCCAACCCATCAACATCTGCCCCCAGCTTGGTGTCATCTGCAAATTTGCTGGTGACTGACTCGATGCCTTCATCCAGATCATCAATGAAGATGTTAAAGAGGATGGGGCCCAGTATTGATCTCTGGCAGACACTGCTAGTGACCGGCCTCCAGCTGGATGTGGCACCATTCACCACCACTCTCCGGGCTCGGCCCTCCAGCCAGTTTCTAACCCAGCACAGAGTGTTGCCACCCAAGCCATGAGCTGTCAGGTTAGCTAGCAGTCTGCTGTGGGGGAATGCTCCTCAAAGTCCCTCTGCTGCCTCCAGCAGTCTCCTTAGCACTCAGCTCATTCCCTCCTCTACTCCCAGCTCCTGGTGCACGTCACGCCTACATTGGCTGAAGCTGCAAACAACCTCAAGCTGGGTTGTCAGTTGGGTTGTCAGTTCCATGTTCTTTGTGCTCTGTAGGGTGCTTCCACACTCACTGTAGGTACCAGTTGTGCTGTTTCCACTCCTTCACTTTAAAACAACAGAAGACTCTCCTGATCCTGTATCTCCTTCCCTTGTTGGTAGATTCTTCTGAACATCACTGACCCTCTGGCTTTCAACCCTGGATGTTCTGAGGCTCAGTCCGTGGTGACAGAAGCACATAGCCTCCCTCAGGCCCTTTAATCTAAGGCCCTATTGAGAAGTACACAGTCCTTCTCTGGACTCCCAAGGTTCAATATGCAACCAAACAACCCCTTCAGAATGGCCAGATACATCCATTGAACCTCCCATGCTGCCACGAACAACAGGAATATCCATTTCTCAACAGGGACCAGGTCTCCTCTGGTGTCCTTCTAATGAAACACCAGATCCTGCTCATGGGCGAAATTCCTGCTGACTTCATCACTTTGGGGGTTCCCTGTAGCTTCCACTGTCAAACACACCGCTGTGATGTCTGCAAGATGACAGCCTTTTGAATCTTAAATATAACTTAAGAACAAGAAAAGGCATTTTCATACTTGCATAAAGAATCAATTTGGACACAGCTAAACCCAGATTGTAGCGTAGGGAATAAAGAATTCTTCTGTTTTACAATCCTTGATCTAATTCTGTGAATTGGGGCAACCAGGGACATCTGTTGTCTTGTGGAAATAAAATGAAGAGAAGCATACCCATGGGAACTCATCCAGTGCTATTTCAGTGGCATGGTTCCAGAAACTGCCCTCATATCCTGTCTTCACTCATGCACTGCTCCCAGATCCTTGCAGAAATAATGGCCTTAGGGTCACACAGCACAAACCAGTTCATGAAATATGTTTGTTCTAAACCAACAAAAAACCTGTCACTTATCCTCTCATTCTCCACATTTGCAACAAAGCTGTCAGCATCTTTATTTCTGACTTCTGGAGAGCTCAGTCCACCCTGCTAGGTAAGCCTCTCTTTCACTGATACCATCATGAAAGTCTTTAAATCAGTGGAGAACGGTGAATATGGCAGCCGCGTCTTGCCCAGGGCAGACCAGTTTCAGCAGTACACTGCTGACTTCCTTCTCTGCTGAGACACTTTACATCTTAGAACTATTGATGCCTTGATTGCCTACAAACTCCTTTGAAAACATCCTCCTCACAAATCCCATTGCCCCTGCAGTCCTCTGCCATGCCACAGCCCAGATATGCTCCTCCAGGATGCTATTGCCATGTTGAACTTGTTTGCTTCAAACAAAGCAACAAGCTGCTTCTACAGTTTAACTATAGCTGTGTGGATTCAGCATAAGACAAACTCTTCACCTATACTGTGAGCCACAGTGGAATTTGTTTCCCCAAACTGTGGCCTCCCACTAGTGTCTGCAGTGACAAATGCTGAAAGGTAAGCACAGAAAGACTGCCCTTCATGAGACTGCCAAAGCCTCACCCACTAGTCAGCAAATCTCAGTGCAAAGCATGACAGCAAAGGGAACTTTGGCTGTATAATTCTGTGGCCTCCCTTTCATCCCTCTCAGGCCCAGGATGGCCTTCCCTGCTCAGGCCATTCCAGCTTTTATTGGAACTCATCTGTGTTGCTTGTGTGGGCAGCACCTTGGAAAAGGTCAATAGGCATGACAACACTCGCCATTCCCTACACATTTTCTTCCTCCATGGAAGAGGTCCAGCAGTGACAGCACACTGTCCTTTCCCTGTGTGAAGAGCAGGAAAGACAGCAGCTGTCTGAACAGCATGCTCCTGCCTCAGGGCAAGGAGAATTATTTCACACCCGACTTGATGTGCTACAAACAGCACAAAAACAGTGTGGGAGCAGAGAAGGGCAGCTTGTGGAATGAAGGAGGTTTTAGGACTTCCATTATGGATTTAAGTCCTAGTGAGGAACAGATATCCAAGTCTCCACTATCCACAATGGCAGGGAGCATAACAAAGAGTGCATTTTCTGGGACAGAAAGGCAGCCAGTAGAAAAGCACCATCAAAACATCCTCTAGGAGAAGAGTTTCTTTTAAAGAACAGATTTTTTTTTTTTAATTTGTTTTTTAAAGCTTATTGATTTGATAAAAATTCCTACCAAAGCTACTCGGAAGCTTTGTTTCTGGCAGTTCAGAAGCTCTATTTATTTCAGAACTTCCAAACTGTATGTGCTTTTTTCCTTGTATCCCGCATGCAATTGTTATTACCTTGTCCTAACATGACAGAAGCAGTGAAATGAAATATTTCATTACTTTTTAGATCATCGGGATGAATTGCTCTTTCCTACTGATTGCAACCTTACCTGCTTTTCTAGATGAGGGCATTCCTGGGTGTTGTAATGGCAATGCCAGAACTTCATTACATTGCAAAAAAAGGGACTTCTTGTTCTAGAGAACGAGATAAAGGTTTCAGTCATATTAAGCAGCACTTGTTCCTATGGATTTAAAAAGGAAGAGGTAACTATCTACTGCATTGTCTTACATAATATCCGTATTGTGACCTACTGTTAGCCTTAGTGAATCAGCAGTACAACTTAAAATGGATCTAATTCCAAATAAAAATTCAGAAATCCCCAAGCAAAACATTTCTAAAACTCAAAATCTAGGACACAGTATCCTCATAGGAAATACAAAAGATAAACTATTTAATTCTGATTAAAGTGGGGTGGAGAGTGGGGAACAAGTAAGCTTTACAGTGTCAGAACTTCCCAGGAAATAGCAATTCCTGAGGCTAGTAAGCATTAATTCTGAGAAGCTGTGCTGGTTTGAGCTAATTGGAATATTTTAATAGAAAAAATTATACTACGGCTGTGAAGGTAAACAATGGTGATGTCTACTTCACTCATAGGCTTGCTGCGATGTTTAGGAATAAGACACCAAAACAAAAAGGAGATAAGAGAGTGTCTCGGGCAGGCAGTCTGTGTCACGGCGCATAGTGTCTAGCGCGGTCTAGCTCTGGCTTCCCCTCTCTGCTGAATAACTCCATTTATCGCTTTTCTTCTAATCCCCCCTGCTCCGGTCAATCCTCCAAACTCACCTTGCGCATAAGGCAAACCTTGGGGTAAGGTATAGGGGTGGGGAGAAGGTGGAAGGGTGGTTGGGAGCCCCTCCTGGGGTCTCTGATCTCTGGGAGGGGAGTTGTGTGTCTGTATTACCTTTACCTTGTATATTTCTGTAAATATTCCTGTATATAGTGTATATAACTGCTTGTATATTGTGCTAAGCTGTAAACAGAGCTTCATCTCTTCCAGCTGGTTGAGTTCTAGTCTGGGTCATTTTACAAAGTGTGTGGGGGGGTGGGGAACTCCCAAACCATCACAGAAGCCTGGGCAGGATTTTTTTCCTAGGGACAAAGTCCAAGAAGATCAGGAGAGAGGGAATTCTGCAGAGATACAGAGCACAAAGAGCAAGGTTACGGAAGGCCAAGCACCGCTGGGTGCAAGAGTGCTCCAGGGCTAAGCAGAGCTTTGGGGGAAGTGTAAAACACTACCAGATCAGAAGAGCAAGGAAAAAGAGGATTGTCATCCCTCTTCCAACCACTGCCTGCAGAAATGGAGCAGACTAGACCTTGGAGGGGAGACCTGTCAAGCTCCTGTGTGGGATGTATGCTGCTACCCGCCAATGGATGCTCCAGGCTCTACTAGGAAGTGCCCACACCTTCTGTGTGGAAAGGCGTGAAAAGGTGTGCCAGCAGCAGCAGGATTGAGCCTCCCATCTTGCTCTTCCAAACTCTGCAGCAGCAGAGCAGGGCATCAGCAAGCACCAGCTGCTGCAGATGGGATTTCAAGCAGGGATTTTGTGCTCAGGGCACCAACAACAGGCTATAGGGCATTCATCTGGATGCCTACATCTTCTAAATTGTGCTCACGACTCGTCATCTTTCATGCTTACAACCTGCCCTGGCCTTAACCCTGGCCCTACTTATTAACACAATTACTTAATTAAATAATTTAATGACTAATTTAATTAAATCATCCAGCTTTCACAAGTTATAAAGGCCATCTCTCCAAAGACAGCATTTTCACTCTTCAAATATTGATGTCCATTTTCTTTCCCACATAGGCAATGATAGACAAAGAAGCCAAGAACTACTTCCACACCCTGGTCTTTACTGCTGGTCAGTAAGGCACAGCATCGAGATCCTGAAGGAGAACAGATGATTTATTTGGTGGGCTTATGGAACTTACCCTGAAGCTTATTGCACAATTCAGGATCTGCATCACATGTTTGTGTGTGCACTGCTGAGGTGGAAAAAGTTGTGCTGAACAAAGGGCTACTGTCTGCTGACACACAAAATGAGACAAAAAACCCACTGACCTAGAAGTTCAAGTACAAAATCTACTTTCAGCTTGAGTGCCTACTGCCCATACACATCAAATGAAGAATCCTAGTTTGAGCCAAGTGCAATCTTAATCTGCTGCTCTCAAGCAGCACATGCCAGAACCATGACTCCTACCTTAGCAACCCCCAGCAGCAGCAAAATCACGTGAAGAACAGCATAAGACCTCTTAGATTAGGATTTTTCTGTTACAAGGTTACCCCAAATTATCCATCACAAAGAAATTTATCCATGCAAGCCAGCAATATTGGCAGGAGGAGAGTTAAATGAGTTACCAGTAAGGGAATAAATTACTGAAAGTTTAGAGATATGGGGCAACCTGTGAGAAAACCTAAGCACTATGACAGTATAAACACACTGTGAAGCACAAAAGTTCAGAGGACTCCAGAGAAGCAGCAAACTGACAGGCAAAAGCATGGTAAGAAGGTCACTCCAGGTAAGTGGCAGAGCAAAGTGGAAAAGGAAAAAAGATTTATCAGCTTAACAGCCTCCAATGCCTGGAAAGGGATGCTTGCTTCACAGAACACAAATACCATGACTCACCAGATGAGCCAACTCCAACCTAACTGCAGTGAGTGGGATGACTCCATCAAGGTCAACTGAGTTGTAACAGCTTACTCTGGATTTAGAGTTGGAACATCAAAGCACTATGCAAACCTAGGTAATTAATTATAAGCCAAATACCAGGCCAGGAATTTTGTAATAATTCAAGCCTCTTTCAACAACCCAAGCAACTGTGTTCATGGTCTAAACAGTCTTGAACCACTATTCCAGATAAACCAGCGAGGATTTGATGGCAGAAGCCACTCTTCTACCAGCACTGCTGGGTACTGCAGCTCCTGCAGCAACTCAGGCTGCCAGGTAAGGACTCCACTGCAGTGGGTGCTGTCACTGTCATTATCAAGCTGACGTCTTCAGATCAATTTCATGTAATAGTTCCTCTACCACTCCCTTCCTCCCTTATCACATCTGTCATGTACAACATCCAGCTCTCACAGTGTTCAATAAGGGCTGTGCCAGTAACTGAGTGAAAATGATCCTGATGTCACTCCTCAAGACTGAGAGTCTCAAGACTGAGTATTTCTCTGGTCACCCTCTCCCACCCTTCCTTCATGGAAACAGGAAGGAATGACAATAATTACATCCTACTCTGGAGGTAGTGTCACCCTGCCAAGTGACAGGTGGGACAACCAGACTGTTTAAGGAACCAGTAAAGGGAGAAACAAGTGCAGCTAAAGCCAGATTACCAGAACTGGCATTAAGAGCATTCAAGCCCTTCCTATGACTCTGCCACTATGTTTCCTTTGCTGTGCCTCAGTTTCTCACCATACCTGTTGGCCCTGGATATCGAGATGACAAACTCTTCTTTGCCATGCTGCAAATTCCAGGTGGAGAGATAACCCCTGCAATGTCTCCTGCTACTTCCAGCCACAGACAGGATATCCTCAGAACATCCTGCCTGTCACAAAACCAAGGATGAAGCCTGAGACTACTGGTGCAGCCGCCTGAAGTAAGCTGAACACAGAGCAAATATGAAACGGGGACAAGACCCCTTCCTCACCAGGCAGTAGTTTGTTCACATGCAGTTCTTGTCAGGTCTTCTGTCCTGTGGTAACCTTGCTCATAGAGGCATGTTTATCATCTTACCTCTGATAGGGTAGCTGCAGCTGAAATGACATGTTGATGCCCACCCTGCCCAAAACACCAGGACGAGCTCATAAGGCAGAAGAGTGACCATTCAGGTTTGGTAGCGAAGGAAGAAGATGAAGCAGATCTTTAGAGCTAGAAGCTGCCACTTAAAGCTACAGAAGTTCTGACATCAACCACATAAAGGTGACAAACCATGGAGACCACAGCATACTGCAGCATTTCTCGCCACTTGTCTGCAATAGCAACATGTATTATTCTTTCACACTGTAAAAGCAGCAAGTTACTTTGTGAAGAGGCTCTAGTTTCTCAGCACTGCAGCAGGCTGGTCTGTCTGCACATCACATTCTCACTATGCTCAGAGATGTGCTTCCTGTAGAAAAACTAGTGCTGGTACTTTGGCTTTCTCCCGCATCCTTTGGTTTTGGACTGGCAGCATGGGAAAGCAGCAAAGCAAATGATTGATCATGCTGCAGCAGGGTGGTGTGCCCCCTCACCAAGAGGCAGGTGTGATGGATTTCATTAAAGTTGACTCATTCTTTGCCCCTGATGCATGTAATTGAAGAAGAGGTTGCCTCAGGGTAGTCACGGTCCATTCTGAAGTAACTGAGTACTCCACATCCTCCATCTAAGCTACTCTTACAATGTTGTTGTAAGACAGCAAAGGGACATTATTCCGACCCTAACAACAGGGAACAGAGTAAACAATAATACAGCCAAGGTCAGGCCTGCTGTTTGTTCTGAATTCAGATCTAGTGAGTCCCAGTACAGGATGGGTCTGCTGACAAGTTTCCAACAAGTGCAAAGTTAAACTTCCCAAAGTGGACCCACAGCTTACTCACATCTGTCCTAGCCAGAGCCAATGCAAGAAGACAGTGAGAGTCATACCTGCTTCTGGGCACAGTTGGAATTACTCAGGCCTTGCCTGTGGGCAGAAACTACTGCAAGCATGTTTCTCCTTCTTTGTCATCCCCACCTACTCTGTCCCCACACTGAAATTCATAGGCATGTGGATTTCTTTCTGCGAGGCAGAAAGGAAAAAAAAAATCTGAAGCAGTGTGATCAAGAGTACGTCCCTTGAAAAAGTGGCACAGCACACAGGTTAGCATGATCACATCTCTCACTGCTAGCATGCTCCTTGGGCTGCTCCATTCCTTCTGCCTAGTGGTTAACATAATCTTTAGGTACCCTCTCAAGGGGGTATCAAAAGCCCCAAGTAACACAAGCAGGACTGTTTAGCAAACAACTTGTACTTCTAATCTACCCTCAGAAGGCTGTTCTGTCAGACCCACTTCAGCAGTGACAGGCAAGACCAAAGAGCCCCAGGGCAGAGAGGTCATACAGGTCAGGATCCCACAAGACAGCACCTGCTTACAGGCACATTTACAAAAGATTCCTCCAGGCTGGAGGGCAAATCCTGGGAACAGCTCAGATCCAGAGTCTGAAACCCCGGGCATTCAGCTAGCAGCACTCTGGAGAGCCTAAGCCCATCTGGCACAGCCAGAGGTGACTGGAAGGCAAGAGAAAGCTAGGTACAGGTCTGAATCTGCAATAGGGCACATTTTAGAACATCCTTGAGGCTACAGTAGCTTTTGCTACCTGTTCCAGTTGTGACAGCTGAATATAGTGCATGCTTTGGCCAGACTCCTAAGGCTGCAGGATGGCAGCAGATAAACAGCTTCCTGTGTTCACCATGGACTGAATGGACTTTACTGAGATTTGCAAGCAGCTGCTAGACCAAAGAGAAGGACTGTGACACAACCCTCTGCAGGGAAAAACATCTGAAACGTCTAACTCAAAGCACACCAAAACATCTGTGTAAGAGGAAATAGGCTGGAAATTGGACAAAGTCTCTCTTAATACCTCATCAACTCTTACGACCGTAAGAGAGAAATCTTCTCTCACTGGGTATTTGTCTCTTTGGATACAACCTAGAGTAGAAATAGTAGTTTATTAAAACTTATATACAGTTTTTGAAAACTTGCCCAGACAAACAAAACATTCATGCGAGATCTGGCTTGGCTTTCAGTGCTTGGGAAATTACTCCTTCCCTGTAATAAGATGAGCTGTAGCAGCTCTGTTACTCTAGTCGCCATAGGCACAACTATCATCTAGCATGTGTCTGAAGTAACACTGCCCTTCAGCACTCCTGCTTCTCCTTTACATCTCACAGGCAGGGAGGGAAGGATATGAAAACAGCCTACAGAAACAAGACAATATTGGTGTTCTTTCCCTCAGAAATGAAGACTGGGAGGAAACATGGGAACGGACTCCTACATGGAAGCTGCTCTAAGGAGACAGTCAGCTGTTCTCCACCTCAGGACAGGAGAAGCAGTCAGCTTTAATGACAGAAAGGAAGACCAGGTACAAAAGGATATCTCTCTAGCGGACAGAACAACAAAGCACCAGAACAGATTGCATGCAAAATCCTTAGCAGCACTGGAAGCCTTTTACATCAAGCTGGGCAAATATTTGTCAGGCATGATGCAACACAAGCTGATTCTTACCTGAACAGAGAACTTGGTCTAGATGACTGTCAAGCACTCTTCCAACCCATTTTGATCTATGGTCCTGCATCAAAGACCTGTGTGCTGACCAGCATTCCACACATTTGTTTACCTGGATCCCCAGACATCTCCTGTATCACCCTAATAGAATCATTACATATCTGAGATCTCCTCACGTAGAAAGGAGTCTCAGCCCTACAAAACCACAGGCTCAGCTGAGAGCACAGTGAGGATAAACACATTTCTTCGACTCTCTAAGGTCCCTGAGAATGTCTCTTTCATCCAATATCTTGGGTGCAAGACTGAAAACACAGGTGATACTTGCACTTCAGGGTGCTTACATGGAAATTACAATGAATTAAAACCGGCACTTTGCCAAAGTCCTCCACACTAGAGACTGCCCAAACCCATTAGGCCTGAAGGCCTAGGGGGGTCCCAGCTATAGAGACTTTGGGCCTCCCATTAATAGCACACAGTACAATCTCTGTCCTGTATCACAGGCTGTGAAGTCCCCTTCCAGCCTCCCACCATGAGCCCCATGCTGAAGCTTGGTTTTACTGGCACAGGAACAGAGGCTGAAGCCCTGCTCTACTGCTGCACTTGCACCAAAGCCATCCACTGACCCCAGCTCTCTGACCGGGACTGCACCCTGCCCTGCTCCCCAGGCAGAAAGCAGCCTCCCCAGGCCTGATCTGTGTCACTCACACAGCTAAACTGGGACCACAGCACCATCTGCAGGGCTCTGCCAAAGACCAAGCTTTTACCAACCCCTCTTCGGGCAAGGCATGCGTTAACCCAGTAGGTACTTCACACCTGGTAACTCTCCAAAACACACACACACATAACCACACTCTTCAGGGCTCTGGAGGAAAAAAAGCCCCTTTCTGAAAGCATCGGTTCAGGAAACAAATCATCGTTCTGATACAGCTCTGAAGACCCAGTGAGTCCCCAGGAAATTAAATGCGTCAGAGACTGGGTGATGTAAAATGCCATCTAAAGCCTCTGTGGCTTCAGGGAGCAGCTCTGCCTCTGCAGAAAGCTGCAGAGTGCACTGCTGCCTCAGCTGAGCCTTCTGCTCACAAGCAAAGACAACACAGACGTGATCTAGTGCTTTACCAAGGGCACAGGGAGTGCCTTGTGGTTCCTGAAAACCACCATCACCAAAGAGCTTTGCAGCTCTGTACTCAAAGTTGCCCGGGCCAACCTGCACCGCAGGCTGGAGAACACGCTGTGCTACACCAGCATGGCCCCTCCAACATCTGCCTGGCAAAGGAACCAGTCCCTAGGGAGGAGGAACAGTTTTTCTCCATGTTTGTCTTTATGAGAAGGTCAGTAGCATCATGGGATTTTCCAAGACATATGACCATTACACAAGGCAATCCCATAGAAATGCCAGTCCTTTTATTATTGCTTTAGCTATAAACATAGGAATTTGACACTTGTCCTACTGGATTAGACTGCCAGTCTGTCTCATAGAGAAAGTGTCCTGCTCAGAGCTCAGACAAGTGATGGATGGATGCTTCTGAGAAAAGACAGGCAGTTCTCTGCAGCCCAGCCACCACTGCTCTTATGGAAATCCAGATCCAGCCTGCTACAGAGAACCAGACTGCCTCCTAAAGAATGCTCAGTGATACTGTTCGACAGTCAAAAGCCAGCTTTTAAAGCATCCTGCAGAAGGAAGCTAACTGTTTCAAATACTGCTAAAACCCAGATGAAACCTGTGAACTCCTTTCTATAAATGTCATATGTAAAGCAAAGTCTGACAGATTGAGCTGAAAAAACACCCTAAACTGCTATTATAAAACCAACTCAAACAAACTAAAGAACACCTCTTTGGCTCTAGCAAAACAGCTGGGAAACACCGGCTGGATCTTAATTTCCAAACCTTCAATCAGCTACACTTGAACTGAATGTTTTTAGTTATCTCATTCCCTAGATTCTCTCTGCTGTGTTTAACCAGGCCAAGTACTGCAGACCAGAGAAGGCTCATCCCTTCAAGTGAAGGGTGCACAGGACATGGCAAACTACTGTGGTGTGCAGAGCAGGGAGGACAAATGCAGTGTGAATGGTACAGTGGGGCAGAAGACCAGTCTGTGAACAGAGCTCTGAAAGCCCAGAGGGTGAAGAAAGGATCCAGCTGGAGACCTGTGCACTAGTACATCAGAGACATCTCAGTTATTCTGTGGAAAAGCAGGGCCAGTGTCAAGAGTTACAGAGCCAATGAAAGAGTGAAGAGTGTGGGAGAATTGAGGGGAAAGGGACCAGATGTTATCAGAGTTCACCATAAAACCCTCTGGATCTGCTACAGCCTTCCAAACAGATGCAGTCCTACCTCATGTTTCTGGCTATGCACTCCAGTCCAGCCTGGACAGAGGGCCTGATACACCTCCTTGGTGCACAGAAACTCCCTGGACACTTCCACTCCTATGAAGTGCTCACCCTCACTGATCTAGCAGCAGCTTCCATTCAGACTGGCAGACAAGATCTTTTCCTTTGCTTGTTTTCCTTCTTGCCCTGGCTAGCTGTACTCAGAGAGGGACTTTGCAAATCAGGGAACGGCAGCAACAAGCAGCAGCAGCTAAAGTTGAATCCTGCCATTATTCAAAATGTCACAATAGTGACTGTCCATTGCAGGGACTCCTCTCAGTGTTGTCTCAGGCAGCCCCACTCTGAGTTGCCATTCCCAAAGGAGCATATCTCAGCTATTCCTACAACTGTCAAGTGTCCAAATCCTACTTCGAACTTCATTTTCTGTCAACTCCACTTTCCATTTTTTCAGCTTCTGCACCTGAACTAGAGTAGTGACCCTGGCCCTTGTTGTAAGTCTTGCATTTAAACACCTTACACGGAGCTTGGGCATTTCTATTCCTATCAGAAGCAACGTGCAGGTGCCAGGTGTTTCTCCAGGTTTGCCAGCATGTTGGAAAAGGGAAATGCACAGCAGTTCTTGTAAGTGAAGGACTAGCCTTATCACAACATTTTAATTGTTTCTGGCAGCATTCACCAAGTATCAGGTACTGTAGTTTCAGAGGGTGTAACGTGTGCATTGATCCTTTACTGACACATCCCTTTGCAGGACTGGCAAACAGAGGCTGTTTTGCTGTTGGAGATCTACTCCAGATCATCGGGATCCTGCAGTGCAACTCAATGAGAAGCGTGTAGGTTAGTCATGCCCTGTTAGACCCACAAATCCATGTGCCAATACAAGTCAGAGTTTGGATCTATCATCCAGTCTGTAAAAGCTTGTCTCAAAGCCAAGGAGAAAAACAAAAGAGAAATTCTTCCTAGGTAAATGGGTGATCTGACATCTTGAGTTTATTTTTAATGAAAGATCTGGAGCTGTGAACTCTGCCATACCAGGTCCTGAGATTAATGATTTGCCTTAGCAGAGCAAACAAAAAAGCTGCATGCAGCTCCTTGCAGAAAGGGAAACACTTCCACATTCTTTCCTGAACTTCAGCACCTCTGGACGAAGACTGGAAACAAGGGGGTCTGCCACTGTTCACAGGTCAGCGCACTGGGGAATGCAGTTGAGTTTCCTTTTGTCACGCAGAATTTTCAACAAGCTGTTCAGCAGGGCTCACACACAAAAACCATAATGCAGGAAGAGTTGTTTCTAGTAGAGCTGTCATCTGCTTTGTTTTTGGATGTGCAGAAACCTAGGCCTGCGGGAAAATGAATGATCAAGAGTTTAAAAATTATTGGTAAGAATATGCCTCTGCCTCCATCCCCTAAATACAGCAGTTTTCCAGTGGTGATAATTGCACCAGAACTGGTCACCCCATCAGCAGCACTTACCTGCATCAGAACTCCTCATTCAGAAACACTTGCCAGGCTATCTCAGGATACAGAACCATAGAATCAACCAGGTTGGAAGAGACCTCCAAGCTCATCCAGTCCAACCTATCACCCAGCCCTATCCAATCAGCTAGACCATGACATTAAGTGCCTGATCCAGTCTTTTCTTGAACACCTCCAGGGACGGTGACTCCACCACCTCCCTGGGCAGCCCATTCCAATGCCAATCACTCTCTTTGTGAAGAACTTCCTCCTAACATCCAGCCTATACCTCCCCCAGCACAGCTTGAGACTGTGTCCCCTTCGTTCTGTTGCTGGGTGCCTGGGAGAAGAGACCAACCCCACCAGGCTACGACCTCCTTTCAGGTAGTTGTAGACAGCAGTGAGGGCACCCCTGAGCCTCCTCTTCTCCAGGCTGCACACCCCTATTCCCTCAGCCTCTCCTCACAGGGCTGTGCTCCAGGTCCCTCACCAGCTTTGTTGCCGTTCTCTGGACATGTTCCAGTACCTCAACATCTCTGTTGAATTGAGGGGCCCAGAAATGGACACAAGACTCAAGGTACAAGCTTGAGACAGTTGAAGGGAGTCCCTGTTTTGTTAAAGACTAGCTTCAGCTATAGACTTTCTCTGAGTTTTCCATCAGGGTGGAAGGAGGCAATCTGCAAAGGACACAGGCCTCTATCTGAACCAAAAATCTGAAGTCAAAAACTCTGAAGGTCAAAAACTTACTTGCCACAGAAGTCCTTGTGAACTGCACGGAGGACAAGCAGTAAGTTAGGGTGTGCCTGTAGCCATTTCTCTATCATATTTGGGTGTCTGGGATCCACTTCCAGAAACACACTCCTGAAAGGACACATTTGGGAGTAAAAAGTGGAGAGATGCACATATTAAGGTTGCTAAACTGGTAGAAAATTAAGTATTTCAGGACAATTCCTACCAGTCCAGGAAATAAGAAGGACAAGAAATACATGTCAAGCCAATAATTCTAAACAAGATAATAGCTGTCTGTTCAAGATGCAGATCCCCCAGCTGCCTCCTTCAGGGAGGAAAGCATTGATCTTGGGGAGAATTCTCATGGGACTCCTCTCTGTGAGTAGTTAAACCCATGTGTTGAGATGTAAGGATCCCTTCTACACTTCATGCAGAGATACCAGTAGCTCTCAAGTGCCTAGAAATCTAAGCCCAGAATGAAGTTATATGATGCAAATGAACGAGCACTGAGCACTGGCCTAGCAGCACAAAGTTTCACTGTGTGACAAGAAGTTCCAGGAGTGACAGTCACAAAGTGCAAGTTAGTGCACATATTTTCCCACAGTAAAATGTCTCCATAAATCAGTTATGAAAACACAACCAGCATTCAGACCTACACTCAGGACTGTACAAAGGAGAGTGCAGCAGGGACAACAAAGCTAATCAGACCACCTAGTCAGCAGAATTAGGCCTGGACACTGCAGGACTATTTCCAACTCCACAGCAGCCAAGCTTTATGATACCAGCCCATTTCTGAATCTCCAGTCTTGCCAAAAAGTAGAACTGCCCCCTAGATTACAGGCACTTGGAGGTGATGAGACTGGTTAGAGCCTGTGATAGTGCAGCAAAACACAGCTTTAGTGGGCAAAAAGAGAGAGGCCAAGCCTCAATCGTGTGCTCTCCTGAAGGGCCTACATTGAATACTTGCTATAAATTCACCAAACTAACTACAAGCTGGGTGTGGATCTCACTCCTGACCTTAAAACACTTCCACTCCTCACTGAGGCTCCACCTTACAAAATAAGCAAAATTGAAAGAATTAAAAACAATCCTAACAAAACCCCAAGGGACCAGTTTCTGTTGCTGGAAGGTTCTAAGGAGCATCTTCTGCTTTTGTGGTCATGCAAAGCATAAGGAATTCATTTTTCAACATGCAATATGCCTCTCAATCTTCCTCATCTCAAAGTTGCAGATTTTTCAATGACCTCTCTCATGGTGGTAAAACGTGAGGAAGTTTCAATAGGATATGTGAATGCCCTGGCACAACAGACTTTCAATTATCAGCATGTTGATCTTTAAGCACAAAATGGATCCTACATGACAGGAACAATCAGCCTTGAGTATTAACCATGGAGAAACATTAACATTTAAGAATCTGTCCTCAGCTGATCTTCTTTTTCCTGGCATAGTTAGCATTGTATTCCGGCACAATAAACAAGTTTCTCCTAATTAAAGGCTGGGAGGGAAGTAGAGATATACATTCATTCTCACAGAGTTCTATATTGTTTCTCCTTCAATCAGTTATTCTGCTTAGAAAGTTGCTGCTGTGACCTGTAAAGATTCTCACTTCAATAATGACTATGAAGCACCACCACTGGTCATGGGAAGTTCATATCCTTTATCAACCTATTTCAAGCTAATCTGGCTTTCTTAAAGTGCTATTATTTTCTGCAACTATTCTCCCTCTGTCCCTTTGTGAATGAAAAGCAAACAGAAGTTACAGAAGCTAATGGACAAAAGACATGAAGTTCAAACAGAGAACAGTGCTTACCCAGAATCCCTCAGAAGAGAAGGAGCCAAAGCCAGAATTGTTTTGATGACTCTCATCCCATCATCTCCCCCATCTAGTGCATCAAGGTCCTCATAGCTGGAGTGTGGGAGTAAGAAGATATTAACAGCAATTGATGTGGCTGCAGTCCCACCCTTGAGGATGCATTGTCCTATGCTCCATGGAGAAAGGCTCAACTAACCCACCCCAGCTCCAGCACTACTCTAGTGGGTGACAGAACTTGGATTTTATGTCGAATACAGGGAGTCAGAAGGCAGCTACCACTAGGCTGAGAAACTCCATGTTGAGCACAAGCAGAAAACATCCCCTGAAGTTCCCTGAAAATTACAAGTCAGCTGCAGCCAGGGTCACATAGTTCCCATACTGTGCTCTGTGCCAGCTGGACAGGGAGCGAGCGGGTGGCCCAGCAGTGGATCATCTGCTTTATTTCAATCATGCCAACAGTCAGGTTGGAGTTGCCTTCTGAACTAGCAGAGTCAATCGGGATGCAGAAAGCTCAGTTTTCAAAATCTGCTCTGGTACGCATCTTGCGGAGTTGGGTGCAGGACTTTGACCTGACACACAATACGATTAGTTCTGAGAAGAACCAGCACACACAAAGTAGTTCCACATCCCCAAAGAGCTTATTCATGTTTGCATGGGTTGATTTGTTTAAGACAAGCACTGGGATGAGAACAACTTGCAGTCACCCAAGGCTTTTCTTGCATCACAAAAAGCTGCTCAGATTACTTCTACTTTCTTTCATAAGCCCACACCAATTATAAGGAAAATTAAAAATTTTAGAGAAAAAAAGTGTGATGAAACAGTTTTGGATTGGCCACTTGTTTATTTCAAAGTGTATGCTTTTTCCATTTTTATAAATACTTAAAATCCTTCCATGCTGTTTCAGGCCAGTCAGTTGGATAAAAAACCCCCCAAAACTGTGCTGTTACATGCCACATAAGCACACCTGCACTATGCACATGCATGTTGCATTCGTTTTATGAGTAGTCCTGTGTAATACAAGGAAACAGACAGAAAACTTGCTGCAAGGAACAGAAGGAGGAAAACCTATTTGTCTGGTTACCGGAGGATTTCTGTGTCCAAGGAAGCCATGTCTTCATGGAAGATGTATGGGGGATTACTGACTATGAAGTCTACATGGCCCCAGAGCAGCAGCTGCTTCACAGAACCTAAAAAAATAAAAAAAACACGGCCAGGTCTCAACCAGAGTAAGTTTCCCTGTGAGCTCAGGGTCAAAATCTTACCCAGGAAACTGTCTCTCTAGACACATGCCCATGTGTGTTTGGCTCTGCATTTCTCCAATGGAGTTGTGTCCCATTTCTTTTCTGGGACAGCCTGGACTGGTCTCTCCCACTTTGAATGTAAGAGCTAAGTACAGGCAAAGTACCATTTTCTCATATTCACAGCTGTAAAGAGTTAACCCTCCTGGGTCGGGGGAGTGGTCAGAACCTGACACCCCTCCTGGTCTGCTCGACCCCAGGTGTAGTGTTCAGCCCACTCCCACTTCCTCTCTGGAGCCCCCTACATAAAGAGGGGAACTTCCTGTTTTCTTCCCTTCTCCCTCTCCCACCTTGTGGCTAGCCTTTGCCATGCAGTAGTCACCTCCTCGGACCCCTGTCATCCAATCTGGTTGTATACATACCTTCTGCACCTGGTTACCCCTTCCCTATACCTATTCGTAACTTCCCTGTTCTGAATACCTTTCATTTGTTGTTAAAGATCTCTTTCTTACCTTCCAAATCGTGGTCAGACTGTTCTGTGGGTGGCTTTACCCCTTCTGCCTTTTTTTTCCCCTCTCCCCTATCTGAAAAGGGTGGGGAGAGGATGGGGGAAGACATCCTATTATCATTGCATTGGTTTCCCCTCAAAAGCTAAACTCAAACCAGTACAACAGCCCAGCAGAGTGGAACATGTTACGAAGCAGAAGACCCTGATGCTCTTGCATCTCTGTGCCCATTTGGACATAAAGCAACAACTGGAATGTGGGAGAGCTCACAAAGACGTAAGCAGGAGCTTGGACTATCAGTTAGGATGCACATCTTCCTTACAAGAGCTGCAGAAGGATCTCTAAAGAGCAGATGAGCCAGATAATTCTGCAGCATCAACCATTCAGTGGTCTACTTTTCTGCAAACAAGGTTCAGCTTGCTGTGCTCATGCTGCATCTGAACCAACCTATGGCAGCTCCAGAACCAGGTGAGTGTGGCGCTGTCACAGAATCATAGAATAGTCTAGGTTGGAAGGGACCTCCAGAGGTCATCCAGTCCAACCTCCTGTCATGGAAGGTCAAAATAGGCCTACACACGTCCTGGCTTGCCCAGACATGTTTCCCTGTTCTCCCTCTCTCCTGCTGACGGGGGAAGCAACCACGGGAAAGGAAGATAAAGGCCTGGTGCCACCACGTCCCTTCCAAACTTGTAAACAGGGTACCCACACGTGTTTATACACTTGTGTTGTACCAAAAAAGGCTAAAAATAAACCCTGACTTCGCCTAGTATGGTCAAGTTTGGCAAACTGTCATTCCGATTGGCTAATCTGTGGCTAAGAAGCCATTACTCTCTGGTTGCTTTGATAAAAAGAGATGAGCAGGCATACACCACATGATTCTGCCTTATCGTGCTTCCGCCGTGTTGCTCTCTGTCGTTGCACCCTGCCGTGCTTTACCTGCTGCATAATAACAAGCTCTGATACTTTGGGTTTGTCTACCTGGGAGCTTGCTGTGCCTCAAGTTTATCAGGAAATTAGCATTAAGTGCCTCATGACATGGCAAGAAGTGTAACCAACATTGTGCCGGTCTGCACATCTGCAAGACATGCTGCCTGCACCTCTGCAAACCTACATGCCAAGTGTGGAATCAAAGAGGAACCAAGATGAGGTCCAAGACTGTCTGCCTCTCTCCCAGCACCCTGCTAGAGCCTGGGGAGATCTAGAAGTCTTACCAGCTATTAAGATGACACCAACAGAACTCCCCGCAACTGTCCGGGTACTGTTTAGAAACTGTAGTCAGCCCCAGGAGTCCAGAGAAAATATTTTGTGAGTAAATACTTAGAAAGCCTCTCTAACTGAATCCAAGTGCCTTTCGTCTTAAGCAGAAAGAAGCCTCTCAAGTCCCTCTAGTGGACGAGCAGTATAGTCAACCACAAGAAGTTCTTTCCAGTTCTAATAATGTTTGTTATATTATTGCTTGTTATTTAAGTGTTCTAGATCACTTCTGCTTTTTCCTCTGTGTAATGTTTTTCATGACTGTGCAAAGAACCTGATTAAAAACAAGTAATGTGGCAAGATTAAATACATTAATATAATAAATTATGTTAATTCTGAAAAAATAAAACCCGCCCATACTATCACACCTCCCCAGGCCAGACTCTTCACACAAGACTGACCCATGCAGGTGCAATGCCAAAGGCTTCTGGACTGGTGTACGCTGTCTGCAGTGTGCACAGGACGAGCTCAGATTGGCAGATGGAAGCCGGTGCAAACGTACTCCAAGAGGCAACACAGTGTTCAAAAGGTGCACTCATGGCGCCACAATGCTGGAGCTCCTGGCTAAGAAATAGCCATGCTGTATCTCCTCAACTGGATGTGCCTCAAGAAAGAGCAGTTTTAACTGGTTTCAGCCAGGTCTGGGAAAGACAACAGGTATCTCTTTCTGGTTTGCTCTCCTAATTTCAGGTGAGTAAGGCTGGATACTTAACCTAAGCTAAATATCTGGGCTCCATCTAACATCACTGAAGAGACAGGCATATACACAATTATCTAAAGCACCCATGTCAACACAGAATGAATTACACTCTGTATATATTTGCCTCTCCTCAATAACACTAGAGAACACTTGGACTACCAGCTCAGACACAATCTATGGAATCTTCACTGGCTCATTTTTACTGACCTTTTTCTGTGCTAACTTCAGCACCTTCATCACATTTCCATCCCAAAGGAGTCCCCCGACTGTCTCTCATGCCTGTCTCCCCCCATAAAAGTAAAAAGGGAGAAAGACAAAGGGGATTATAACAGTAAAAAGACTTACTGTATGAAACATCATGGTGGAGAATGTGGATCCTCTCCTGCAGCTGCAGCCTGTAAAATTCCAGATGCAAGAACAGAAAGATGAGGAGGCATGTTTGTGTGAATTCATGAACAGCACTTCCTATGAACAGATTACTAAATACCACATCTCTTATCTGACACATGTATGCTCTACCCCACTGATGGCAGCTGGTTCCTTTCAAACCACAAAGGAAGCTCAGGATCTGCCAAACAGCCACTAGGCTCCTTAAGGGGTAGCAACAGGAATCCTTTCTGAGCCTGCTCTAATTAATGCCTGGGGCCCAGCAGTTACTGAGGATATAAACACACACTAGAGCTCTGAATCTTTTACAATGTCCACAGAGACTAGGATCCTGGACTCAAAAGCATGCTGAGATTCCATCTCTGGGGTTTGCTATGTTAGTGACAGTCCAGAATTAGCTGAGTTAAGAAGAACCAGTTGAGTTGTCCTGGCTTCAGACACGAGATGTTTGATTCACTATCCCCAAGCATCCAGCCACAGCACAGGTGTCACCCAAACAGCACAGGATGCAGCAGCACCATTCTCAAACCCAGGACTGCAGAGAGAATGCTGAGGGATGCTAAACTAGCACATCAGAGTGGAAGTGCTAGTTCAGCATGCAAGCTTGTATCTTGAGAAGCAATGAGAGGAACAATCCTAGTAACTGAGATATGGGGAGCCAGAGAGAGAAAGGTTCAGGCTACACTGCTATACTTGTCCATAACCCTTTAAGTGAAGTAGCTTCTTACTATCTGCTGCCTTGAGTTTCTCAAGTTCACAGAAGGGATAAAAGTAGTTACCATGAACCACTTTGAAAATCCTTGGAAGACAGAGAGCATGTAAGCACTATTGCTTTATTTAAGCTGCTGTCTTTGCAAAGCACATTCACAGGGCCAAGAAAAAAAGACAACAAACAAAAACAGTCCTCTGGTAGATATAAGCACTTTCACCCCCCCTCCTGAATTCTTACACACTTCGCGAGCAAAAAACGATTCACTGGTTTCCAGTGGTGCTAAACATGAACCACATGTCCAAGTACTGAAGTCCTTCTCAACCAACCATTTGCAAAACAATGAGTAAAATGCAGGCTTGTACCTATGTGCATTCTCCCTGGTGAGATCCACAGCAGCCTCCTCTTTATCCACGGCTATCACCAAGCTCTGGAACAGAAAAAAAACCCAAACATCAACAAGTATTACGACATCAAAGTTCCTCAGCAGACATGTTCTGCCAAAAAGGACATGCAAGATAAAACTGCCCATCAAGTGCTCCCAAAGGAATAGCTCATGAAGAATGCATCTCAGGGCACGGATGGAATCATGAGTCACTTCTAGCACAGCCATCCAAAACGGACAGGCTTCTGATCAAACAAACTCAGTTGAAAACAGTGGAGTCACTCCGACTCACATCACCTGATACATTCATAGCTTGCAGTAGTGTGAGACTCACACTGGCTAGCCTGCAGCAAGTATAGCTTAAAGGAAGATCATACCACAGGCTTCTCCTCTAATGGGGACAGAATCCCTCCCAGTATTAACACAATCAGCTTGGATGGAGGCTCTGGCATTTTCCACCTGCTTTGCAGACACATTTTGCCTAGTCACACTGCAGTTCAAACTCACTGCTTGAATTGACTGCATGTACTTCACTGTGTGTCAAGTTTGAGAGTCCTCCAGCGTAACATTAAGAGAAAGGACTGCACAGAGACTTGTTTAGCCTTCCATTCCACCTTGGGAAAAAGAGCAGGCAAAAGGCCTGACTTGGTTTTGCTTTGCTTAATGCTTTTTTTAAGCACAGATGTGTGCAAGTATTTACATGAGAAAGTATGCTAGAGAAAGCAACTTGCATTTGGAGGTGATGGTGTGATCAATTACACAGTCTGTAACTAGCACTCATACACATGAAGCTGAGTCTTGAGAGAAGGAGATAGCTGAGTTGCTAAGTGAAAACTTGCTGTTGTTTCCTCACTACCCTAATGCCAAATTCTGCCTCAGTGCTAGAGAGATCAGAGACTGTAAACTCCATCTAGCTTTCAGTGTGGCTACCAGTCACGGCCCCTTATTTCTCTGGCCACAGCAGTTTCTTTGCCCGCTGGGAAAGGGCTGTTACCAGGCATAGGGACACAATGACACGGCTCTTTAACTTAACAGGCAAAGAAAAGAGCATGAAGTACAGCTCAGGAAATCAGAGTAATTATACTTTGAAATCATGAAGCTCAAGTATTAAGGTCACTGGAAGGATGAACACAAGCATCAACCTTTAATTCTTACATGCTAAGTCTGATATTTCTACAAGAGGAGGGGCTGGCCACAGCAGTTCTCATTCACAAGGTGGGGCTGTAATTCTAAGGAAAGGGGAATAATATTCTCTAAACCACACACAGTGAGACCTTAGATTTGTTTCTCTTTCTGTTTACCAACAGTACCTCAGTAAGCATATTACATGCTACAATAATCAAGGGCAAGAACAGCTTTTGTCACGCAGATCTCGGCCCCTTTTCTGCTGTTTTCTTTCCGTTCAAGAGGTGTGGGTTGTTATTAGAGCAAAAAAACTTCAAAAACGTGGCTTGGCAATTGTGGCACTGTGACATGTGCTTGTCATATTGATCCCAAGTACTAACAATTCTCTGTATTCATTTAGTCTTCCGTCTCCTAGAGACAAAATCTTTTAATTCACAGCAAGGTGATTTTCAGAGATGACTGCCCCTTAAATTGGATTAATAGAGTGTGTGCCCATGCCTCAGTCCCTCTTGTTCACAACTCAGGATACTAGCTTAAACCAACACCCACCAATGCTTCAAGATAAGGTGATTAATAGTGAGCTGTGACAGATGAAGAATGAGCGCATCTGATCCATTCTTCCTGACTATGTCTCCACTGCTCCTGTGGACAGTTGGGGAGTGAGATTCCTAAATATATCCCTCTGCTACATAGTATGAACTTCTAGAACCTGTCAGAGACCTTAGCTGCTGAAGCCCCATCAGAGCAAAGAGGTTTGTCCATGAAGTCTCAGTGGAGACTAGCAGAGTGTGATTGTTCTGTATCACAGACATGTATTGTAACATTGGCACTGAAAAAGCTCACCTGTGGCAGTTTGCACAACAGACTCAGGGCAATTGCTCCAGAGCCACAGCCAATCTCCATGATCACAGGGTGGGGGACAGAAACCGGGAAGCAGAGGTCTGAATTCTTCTCACATTTCCGAGCTTCTTCATCCACAATTAAAGAGACAAGATCCTAACAGAGAAGAAACAAACCCACAAACAACAGTTTTCTAAGGAAGCTGTTTGGACTCATACCTTTGCAGCCTAACGAACAGAGTTTTAATTTCTTGACTCTTTAGCCCAATTAAATGTATTTTTGTTGCTAGTTTTCAAAACACAGATGTCAACAATGGAACCGACATGCCAGAAGTCACTTCAGCTCCATCTTCCCCACAGGATGCTTTGACTAGTAACCAAATCCCCAGGGCACAATTTCCCACAGATCCCCTAAAAATCTGTTGGGAAAAACAATAACCAAACATCTGGAGCACATTATCTCCTGCAACATCACTTTATTTACTCCAAAATTCCAGCTTTCAGAATTTGTAAGCTTCTACGCAGTCATAGCATGGTCTACAAGCCGGAGGCAGAGGTACAGCTCCTAACCCCACCTAAGCCAATAATCTAACCTGCAGGTGAAAAGCAAAGGCAACAATTTACTAAATGATTCAAACGAGCAGTGCCTTGGATGGATTTCAGATTGTGAACTCCTACTACATTTTGTTGATATAAAGTCACAGGGAAAAGTTTTCATCCATAGTAAAGTCTTTCATCCCTGTTCCTGGACCCGTATGCCATTGCTGTCTCCTTACTCCCACCAATTCCCTCACAAGTTCACAAAAAAATCCCCCGTAGAGACAGATGTCTCAAAGACAGTTCTATGGTTCATGAAAATGAGTGACCAGCTACATGAGAAAGCACACATGTGCCTGCCTCAGTCTGCAGCATGAAGTTAACTTCCCTTGCTGTGCACCAGAGCAAATGGCAAGACAGAAACCTTGCCACCACCCTGAGCACATCAGCAGCTTCAGCATGTGCCTGCTCATTGCAATCCTTGTGCTTTCATAGCACAGCAGAACAGAAACAAGTCCCTACTGCCCAAGGTACTCTCACCAGGGCTAGGTTATTCCCTTTGAGAGGTCGGCTCTTGGACCTCTCCTGTAAATCCAGAAAGATGAACAACCTTTACAACAAAGAACTGGTTTGGCTTTGCCAGCAAAAGATATTAACAGGAAAATCACTGATTTTCAGTTTTACATGGAACCCTGCATATTCTTGGCACAAGCAGGAATATTTAAAAGCAACACATCCTGGAAGGCTTCTCCCTCCTAAAGCAATGGTCTCTCAGGAGCCTAAACTGGGCAGGCTTGTACATGAGGGATAAGCCTTTCCTTGGATGCATTACTCTACCTGGGGTGCAGAGCAACAGGTGACCTGTGCCAAGCTGCAGTTTCTATGAAGATATCTGTTGCTGCTGCTCATACTGCAGATGCAAATTGGCCTAGCCTGAAGGAAGTAGGGAGGGAGGATGCAAACAGGTGTAAAAATCAAAGTGTTAGGGTAGATGAACTTCATCAAAACCTCCAAAGCAGCAGAGCATGAGACACTGGCTGTTCTGTCAGAGTGTTTTCTGAGGTTTCCCACAAGACAAGAGCTGTGTTCAACATGTTAAAGTGCTATGGCCCTGCATGCAAGCAAATACCAAGCGCTTGCAGATCAGAAGTGAACCCTGCACTACTACATGGATGGAAAACCAGGCACATCACAGCAATGTAGGGGGCTTGCAAAGCCAGGTAGCTTCAAATCACTCCATTTTAATAGAACCTTGATTCCTCCTGCTGAACGAGCCTGAAAGCATAAGTAAAAAGGAAAGATATGGATTATCTGGACCTGTGAACACTCCATATTTCTTACAGTAACATTATAACTTCTTCAGATCAGCTTTTCTAAGCCTTTGCCATTTTCAACTCAATTGTGTTAGGTTTTGCTGCTTCTCCAACAGCCTGGCTCTTCCAACAACAGCCTACTGGGAGCCACTGGCTCCTCTACTTTCTTCAAGCTCCTTTTAACAGCCACAGCCCTTGGAGCCCTCAAGGGCTTTTTAGCAACAAGCACTTTCAACTGTTTTCATTGTTTTCTCTCAAATCTTCTCCAGTTGTTGAGGTTAAGCTGGGAAGAGCCAGAGATGCCTGTGCCTTTGCTCACCAGATACTCAATGACAACAGCCTTCCTGCTTCTCCAGACTATCCTTCTGTCTTTCGCTGCTTTCAGTGTTTCTCAGCAATAAGCTCAGTTGTGCTCATACCCAAAAGCCCATGATAGAGAAAGAAGCAGCCCACAGGCTGGTGAGGCCTTCACTGCAAAGTTTGGTGACCTAAGCTAGCCTCCTCCAAGTATAAGGAGTCACACTGCAGTGCCCTACACTGCTCACCATGTCATTATTGGCACTGCACTCTGCTAACAGCCTCCAAAAATCACACATTCCCAGTTGCTGCTCTGGCATTCCTATCCTAGGCAATTATGGAGGAAAACATTTTCACAGGGTCCCAATAGGACTATGGAAAACCATCAGGGGACTGCCAGTGTTGCTCAGCTGGCAACAGGGGAAAACGGCCACCTTATCTACGCACTTTTGTGTGGAAATGCCTTTTGCCTTGCGCCTAACAACTCCACAGGAATCTGTTTGAAGACACTTCTGCAATGGAGACAGCCAGACATTGTAACTGCAGCTGGTGTGGGGAAGCAGGTGCTGAAGATTCCAAAACCACAGATGAAGAGCCACCCAAAAACTTCTGCTGGGCTATTGAATCACTCTTGTAAATGCCAGCCATTTCTGGTCACTCAAATATTTCCAGGAAATCACTGTAGTCACTCAGAAGAACCATCTGTCTCCAGGACTAATCACAGGGTAGCTCAAGTTACTGATTACAAATGTCCAAATGTAAATTTCATGCAGTAAGACTACTGTCAGCATTTATTAACTTCTTTAAGGTTGATCATTAGTAATTCCAAGCTTGGGATTTTTAATGGTTCTGCTTTACACATTCCACAGGGAAAATATTTTTAGAGTGCTTGCCAAAGCTCTTACTTAAATATGACTGATTTCAAGGGTGTATCACATGTATATTTAAAAGAGATGTTGGCATTACTTAAGCTTTGCATCCTCTCTCCTGCCTTCCTTGCCTTACTGTCTTGCTTGTTTCATATAATCCTTAGTGTGGCAAAGGCTAGTTCTCTCAAAACACACATGGTTACCAAAACAGTTCAAAATTAAAAGGTATTACAAATGTGACAACCTGAACAAACAATTCTTTTCCAGACATTGATATCTCACAAAAAGCAAAAAGTTCAATAATTATGAACATAAATTCTTTTGTGAAACAACTTTGATTGGCAAGCAAAACAGAAGGTGTATTCTAACTGGTATACTAGGAAAAGAAACCACTGGATTATTTGATGCTGAATTAAATTTGGAATTATGTATCAAAAGCAAGAAATCAAGACAAAATAGAACACAGTGAAGTAAGAGACTTCCGTAATTTTGCATTAACTGGCTGTCACACCATGGTCATAGAATGCTTTAGGTTGGCAGTGACTTCCAAAAGTCATCCAGTCCAATCCCCCTGCAGTGAGCAGGGACATCCTCCAACAGATCAGGCTGCCCAGAGCCCAAACGAGTCTGACCTTGAATATCTCCAAAGATGGGGCCTCAGCTACCTCCCTGGGCAACCTGTTCCAGTGTTCCACTACCTTCATGGTAAAGAGCTTCCTCCTAACATCTAACCTAAATCTCCTCTTCTCTAATTTCAAACCACTGACCCTCATCCTATCACTCTGGGCCTTTGTAAACAGTTCCTTTCCAGCCTTCTTGTAGGCTTCCTTCCTTCAGGTACTGGAGTCCTTTCCTTCATAACTTTCACATGAATACCACATTTCCTCAACATCTGCAGAAGAACCATGAAAGCCCAACACCCACAGCACAGTCATTGCCACTAGGTTCCCTTTTCAGACCTCACTAATTAAGCTATTCAAAATTACTCTGAAGCAGTATTCTTCAGAGTGTTCTTGGTATTTTTCATCTTTTAGCATCCCCAAGATGTCACCACTGGAAACTGATAAATCACATTACTTTGCAGAACCCCTTTCAAATCTCACCTTGAGATGAGGTGTTTCTGGCCACACATTACAGTGTTCACACAAAGACTACGAAACAGCCTGCAAGACACATTCCCCACCTCTGTGCAAGAATCTGATGAGAGCCACATCTGGGGAAGAGCAATACACAAGTGGAAGGAGTTAAAATGAGATGTCAAGTCTCAAGCACAGAGAAACTAGGACAAGAGCAGATGGCCAAAGCCTCTGGTCCTTATGCGTGGGATATGCCACATCTCAGACTGAACAAGTTCAGAGCACAAACATCTGCTAATACAATGCCATCATTGCTAAAAGCCATCTTCACTGTCAGTTTGATCACTGGCTCTAAAGGCTGAGAGATGAAATTATAAAAAGTTCCTCTGGGAAATAAGAGAAAACACTTTGGCAGCCTGGGTAATTAACTTTGGAATGTGCTAGGTAAGTCCTCCACAACCTAGCACTCTCAACTGAAATGGCAGACAGTTCCAGAGGGGTTACTGTCAGTCACAATACTTAGAGGATTTAATAAATCAGAGAGAGAAACATCCTTCACTACAAAACAACCAACCAACAATAACAACCACCAAAAAAACCCACAACAAAAAAGGGCTATTAAAAAGCTATTTTAGATGAAACAAAGACTTGACAATCCCACTGTCTTTATTGCCTCCAAAACAAGGAAAATGAGTTGGCTTGCTCAGATGCCTTGCCCCTCCAACATGCTGAGCACTACCTTCCACGTCTTTATCCTCAAATAACTCCTACTTTGCAGATAAGCAACTGTAACTGAATCACCAGCCCGAAGTCATGGAAGAGCACTAACTCCAGAAGCCTCATTCATGCCTTTCCAAAGACATCATTCTAGAGCATGGAAACAGGTCCCCCAAAGGCAATCTGGAAACAGGCAGGGCCACAGTTGTGCGATGGCAACTGAGCTGCAAAAAAGCAGAAGGCACAAGGATCAGAACCAGATGCCCACACCAGCTAAACAGTGCCTCGTTGCTCTTGAATCATCTGTTTGTTTCTATTGTTGTAGATAAACCCTCTAAATATAAAACCCCATAACAATCCAAAGTGCTGTATTAAGGTGCAAGTAGAATCATAAACTCAAGGGGCATCTTAGAAACATGACCTGACCCCATGTTTCCCATAGCCTGCTTGTCATGGTAGGCCTAAAAAGGCCAAGGTGGGCTTGTACATGTCCTGGCTTGCCCAGGCATGCTCCCCTGCTCCCCCTCCTTCTGTGCTGGGGGTGGTGGCCATGGGAAAGGGGACAAAAGGCCCAGTTTCACCTAATATGGGCAAACTGCCATCCTGGTTGGCTAACCTATGTCCGAAGGCCCATCAGTCTTGGGCTGAAATGGATATAAAGGATGAGCAGGTAGCACAAAGGTGCTCTCTGCTATTGTATTCTGCCTGCTTATTACCTCATTGATCCTGAGCTGAGGATCTGATGCCTCCACGCATTCGGCCTGCACAGCCAGCGTGACACCGTGCCGAGACTGGACACCACAAGACATCCTGCTGCACATGAGAGCCTGCTGCCAAGAGAGCCAGGATCAGGTCAGAGATCGTCTGCCTCCTTTCTGAAGCGTCCAGGGGCCTGAGGAAGCTCCAAAGCCTCCAGTAGCTTTCGGCCCAGCAGCAGCCCTGTCACGTGCTTTGGGTATTGTCCCATGATATTTTTGTGAGTAAATACTTCAAGCCTCTTGTAATCATTGACTGCCTTCTGCCATAAGCAGAAAGGAGCTTCCTGTGTCCATCCAGTGGCTAAGCAGGATAACTAACTGCAAGAGGTATCAGTGACCGCACAAACCTTCTCTACCAGTAAAAATGTTTGCTTATGCTAGTTGCCTTTAAAGTGTTCCAGTTTTGCCTGTTCTCTGTATATTTCCAAACCATGCATTTTGAACCTTGTAAATAAGTTTTCTGGTGAGATTTAATGTTAATAAGCAGTTTTCATAGTTATTAACAATCTCTGCCTGGATATCAAAATTAGTATAATTATTAATATTAAATCCTTATATCACACTGCTAATACTGGATATAGGATGAATGCTCAAGTGTGGAGCTATTAAAATTCAAATTACTGCTTAGAGTGTGTGTGACTATTGTCAGGAACAGCACAGTCCACCCTGAGATCTTCCTAACCAATGCTACAGGTACTGGCAGAACCACTTTCATCTTGTAGTCTGGTGCACACATACATGGGTATAAAAGTGAGCGATTTTTGTGTCAGAGGTAGGAAGTAGAACATTTTGAAGATCTTTTCTCCCGTAGTCTGTGCAAGAAGATTCTTCTTCCCAGCAAAGGTTGCTTTTGGAAGGAGTAGAAGGACTGAATGGCAGGCAGAATCAGGGAGAAACTCCAATCTGCTGTTGCTAGTAATGGTACAAAGGTGGAAGGGAAGGCAGGGCCTGGGCATGGCTTGGGTAGCCCCAATGACTCAAGAGCTGTTTGCAGGGGGAGACTGCATTTCATTCAAC
Organism: Semnornis frantzii; assembly: GCA_013399775.1. Taxonomy (NCBI): domain Eukaryota; kingdom Metazoa; phylum Chordata; class Aves; order Piciformes; family Ramphastidae; genus Semnornis; species Semnornis frantzii. The sequence continues at coordinate 55,790 of VWYK01019485.1, read as the reverse complement.
AGATGGGAGCAGGGCCAGCTCACAGCTCTGCTGCTACTGCTGTGAATAAATCCCACTCTCTCTGCATGTTGCAAACTCCTCCTGCATAGCAATAATCAATAAACTTGCCCCTCACTGCCATTTTTAAAAGATTTTGTGCAAAACCCAGAAATATTCACAAGGATGTCAAGAGCATCAGCTACCTCTGGAACCTCTGCATTCATGATGGAGGTAAGCCAGGTGCAAAGCAAGGCATCTTGCAAGGGGTTTTACATTGCACTGGACTGGAAGTGATGCAGGTATCACGTGAAGGGTTTTCAGGGACCTGCTTTCTGTTGCTTACCACAAAACGGAGTGGGGAGAATGTATCTAGGCCCTCTACATCTTTGGCAAGTGAACTGTAAAATCTATGGGGGAAAACGCAGGACACCCTTGAGAGAGAGAAGGGCAGCTGGTCCTGACTAGCAAAAGGAAGAGCTTGCAAGGACTAGAAGACACCCATTACCTGTGGTTCCACATACAGAGGACACAAATATTTGCTTCCCATGCTACTTAATTCCCAGCACTCAGAGGCTCTCAAGCTTTCATCTCTTAGCCAAGCCACTCAGCACGTTCCCACCTTGTGATTCCAGGAAGTCTTGCTTCACTGCCAGATTTGCCCTAAGTTCACACTCTCATTTATTTGGATTTTCCCCCCCCTCCGCATCTTCTCTGCTGAGTGAAACAAATACAAAGCTTTGTGAACACCTCCAGCTTCCCATGAGCCTCTTGCCTCACCCTCCCACCCACAACCCCTGCTCCCCAGCACACACTCATGTTCTGACAGGTTCTTGGTATTACCTCCCCCTCCTTGTGGCCAGGTCTCTAGTTCACTGTATTTCTTGGAACTGCAGCTGCACAAAGCACAAGGACAGTGTCTGCCAGCACCCAAACCACAAGCTCCACAGCTGCACAGCTCCAGCCCACAGCCAGCACAGGGTCAGGCAGCTTTCAGCACCACGACAGCCAGGAGGAAACGGCAGATTCTGACTGCTCCGTGGTGGCTACCAAGCTGTGTGGAAGTGCAGGGTTGAGGCAATCAGTGCCTCAGCCCAGCAACAGTGAATGACACACTCCATGTTACTGTTAGTACAGAAGTGTTAGAAGGCTAAGAAAAACAAGAGGAGGAATGGGAAAGGCAGGGATGAGGGTCACAAATTCATACGGTGTTCCCTAGAAGCACCCTTTCTTTGTGCCCCATATACTCAGGGGAAAGCAGCCAAGACAAGGTTTCAGGGCGACAGGACAGAGCGACAAGAAGTTCTAACTTCTGATGTTAGCAAACAGGACAAGGAAAGCAACAGACACAGGAAAACCTGGGTAACCTTCTCTCTGCTCTTGCACACTTCCTGGGAATGTTTCAGTTATTTGTATGCTTTCCAGAAACTTCTCTTCTCAGAATCCAGGTCTTTCCATAGAGCCTGATCCGATATTAACCAAATCACCCCTCCCCTCCTGTTTGCCCACTTGGCTGCCAATCAGCACATGACCAAGCACTGGGAAGCCAAGCTGCAAACCTAAGCCCATGGCAATAGCCCTAGAAGATCATTGCCACATACCCTCCTTCCAAAACAAGCCACCAAGCCAGTCCAATTCTTAGTGTGCAGGCAAGTATAGCATTTTTGTCCTGGGTCCTTCTACTTGGGAATAGAAAGATGTTGCACAAGGTCCATGGGACTCATCTATACACATATAAAGCAAAATATCTTTGTAACTCCCAAAGGTGCCACTGTTCCTGAAAGAAAAGGTGCCTTTAGACAGAAGCAATGGCAGACAAACAGGTAAAGTCACACACTGAGGATGGGGATTGGCTTCTCTGTCACACAACAGAAGCAGTCTCTGATGTATCTAAGTGCATGTCAAGCACTCTTTCATTTGTCGGAGCAAAGGCTCTGAAAGCATCAGAAATGACTCTGCCAAAAGTCAGCAAACTTTTCAATCTGTATGTGCTAATGTCCAAGCGAAATTACCACAATTGTCACAACCAAACTCAGCCATGGCCAAGAAGAGTGGATCAGAGTCACTGTGAAATGGTTGTATCTCTGATTTCCAGCTTGGGGTTGTGTAGGTACCTCTCTCCAGAAGCAGCTACCGGTACTGATGACTGCCAGACACAGCATCTGGTCCAGCTCACTAATCCCTACCTCTGAAATTCCAGTTACTTAGGTGTCTGAAAGACGATGGAGGTAGGAAATAAGATTTTTTTTTCCCCTGTTCATATGGGAACCCACTTGAGTTCCATCCCTCCTGTTACAGTCATTCTATAGTTATTCTCCAGTTCTAGTCCTAAATCCTGCTCTAACTGCTGCTGTGCTAAGCTACTCAGCTTGAAACTCACAGAAATAGAGACCCTCTTTCAATCAGAAGAGATTAAAAACTCTTAGAGTTTTTTAATGGTAAAAAAAAAGCCAAAAAACAATCAAAGCATTAACACCATGGAGATCTGTGGGAAAGTTTGTATAAATTAACCTAGGGAACAGGTTTGTGTGAGACTTAGAAAGAAGACCTGTTGCCTTCCCAGCACAGATTTTAGCCTTACATTTCTGAGTCTGTCTTGGAAACGACCAAACTTTGAAGCAGTCCTCTGCACTAGCACAGCCTTTTTTTTGTTGTCTAGGAAGCCAGGAGAAACTACTGTCAAAGTTTAATTTTCTCCAGTTAGCCAGGAACAATGCAGCTCCTTCCTTCATTTCCTTTTAAATAAGAAATCTGTCCTGGGAAAACATCCTATCCTCATTTGGCCAGCAACAGACTCCTGCTAAGCTGTTTCAATAATTAATTACACACTGTTAAAGATGTGCACCTTTTCTTCTGGCCTGCACTTATAGTGCTTGTTATATGCACTTGTCTATGAAACTAAAGATATTTCAGTTATTAAATTTCTTTTGCCTGTGCCAGGTAATTAACCCCTCAGCTTGTCTTTGATGAGCTAAACAGCCTTTCACAAGGCAGATTTTTCCAGCTGCTAAGCCACCTACTGGTTCCTTTAAACCCATTTTTCCATTTCTTTCTCAACTTATCAGTAACATAACTGGACATAATATTCTTGCAACTATTCCACTACGGTCACACAGAGATTATTTAATCCTGCTACTTGTACTTGGCAATCCTCTGTTGACACCCACAAAGATCACATTAGCCTGGTTGAGCAGCACGCTGAAAATGGGTGCCAATGGTCAGAGCATCTGTAAGAGCCCCAAATCTTTATCCAAGCTACTCTGGCAGCAGAAGTCCCTCAGTCACAAGGCACAGGCTGCATGATTTGTCTCTGCCTATATGTCCCTATTAAACACTTGTATCTAGTTCAAAGGGCAATTCCCATTGCTCTACAGCAAAAACAGGCTCCCTTCAGAATTCCCATTCCCCAGTCTATGGTTTTTCTCCACCATATTGATAAAATATTGCCTATCATATTGTCTAAATCTGATCTGTGTGAGGTCACAACAACAATGCTCCAGCTTTGGCATGTTTATTCACAGCTACGCATTGACAGAGAGCAGTTAATTTTTGATGCCTTAATGTTCTGTTGCATCTATGTTCACTGTACTTTAAAGGAACCTGCATATATATTTCAAGAAAAGACCTTAAGTTAGGTACAAGATAAGGCACCATTATCCTTTTCACTTCCCACATTGGGCAGCCAGTGACACAGAAAGAAGCAGCAGCTTCCCTTTGAAGAGATAACTAGTCAGAGGCAGAATCATGAATAAAAGCCAATCTCCTGACTCCTGATCAATGGTTGTACTCACTAGGCAGTGTGACCTTTTGATCTTCCCGAAAAGTACACATCTGTGGCAATGAAACTAGGGAAATGAAAGGGCAATTTGCATCAAAAGCTTCCTCTTAGCACTGATTAAAACAGAAAATGTGTACAGGGCTTTGACACTGTGCTAGAGAAAGGCTCCACCTTGCAATCCCTGTATTCGCATACACGTGTCAAGAAGCAAAAATCCTCCCTTCCCTGTGTGCTTGACCTTCATGGAAGGTTAATGATTATGTTTAGCCGGAAGGAAGGTGAAACTCCACAAACAGTTTCTCTAAGCAAATCTCAGCCTGAAGTGCTCTTGCAGAGCCCAGCATAAGCACTGCTGTTCAGCTGACAGATGCAAGCAAACACCAATGGCTCCAGTGCATCCAGCATGTTGTCACAGGAAAGGCACAATCTACCCCGTGAAACAAGTGAAAAGGCAAACAGGACTATAAATTACAAATGCTTTAGAGAGCATAAATGGTTTGTGTGTTACATGTAAGAAGCAAGGGCTTTTCTGTTAAATGAGCAGGCAGCACTGCAAGCAAAGCAAACACTTTCCCCACTTACAATACAAAATTAGAAATATTCACTCTCAGATCATGGAGGCTAGATACAGACAGCCTCCAAAGAGAATTAAACAAATTAATGAAGGACAGATCTAGACAGAAGCAGGATGGCCCCAAATCCAGCTTTGACTAAGAACAGTCCTTAACTGCTGTCTGTCAAAAGAAGGGGAGATCCTTCCATGCCTATCTTTTCCCCCGCAAATCTGTCCCACTAGTCTGGTACAAGCCCCCATCAGACAGAGCAGATTGAACCAGATGGACCAGCAGTCTGACCCACTAAGCCTTTAGCCTTGCTCTCACAGCAGATTGTGGCAGCTTTTTTGTATGACTGCTGAAACACATTCAGCACAGAGTTGTAATTTCTTGCCCTAAGATGTCTCCTAGGCTAACCACACAGGGGACCCTGCAGTATTCCCCCTCACAGGAGAATGGACTGTTCTTATGACAAGCCACCACAACAAAACCAGACAGAAAAAAAAGGAAAAATTAAAAGCCGTAGGGTCTGAGCTTGTGCTGAAATTGCAACAGGTCAAGGCAATGTCACCAAGAGACTCATAGGTGGCCTGTGGGTCTGAGGGGATGGCAGGACTGTGACAATCCTCCCAAGCGGAACTGGAGCTCTCCTCCAGTAGCTTTCCTTTAGCAAAAATAAAAACTCAATGTCCAAGAGCCTGACTCTAACCGCAAAGCGGCTTTGAGGGATAAAAGGAGACAATTTTTTTAACCACTGAACAAATAAGCCCTCATTTGCTCTAAAACACAGCGTCTGAGACAGGAGAGGATCAGAAACTCCGTAAATCCCATCACAATTAACACAGAAGGGAGCCATCGGGACCTCTGCCAGGCTAAGCCTGGAGTGCCCTCTAGGGGTAAGGGACAGGTGAGTCCCACACCCAAACTACCTCGGAGGTCCTGGACCAAATCAAATCATTCTGCCTATATTTGCCTGGACAGGAAAAGGAATTCTGTATCCACGGTTTGCTGAGTTCTCCTTCTCTTTGGTCTGCTTTTCCTCTGATCCACACGGCTGCCGCCCAGGTTCTAGTCCTTGTTTTGGGAGAAGGAGTTTCTTCTCCATTTGCACAGTGACTGAGCAGTGTTGAGACAGGAATTCTTGGACATTAGGGTAACGATCACTCAGCAAAGACAACTCATAGGACAGAGCATAGCCCTGAGTTTTGTCCACAAACTCCTTCTCAGAGCAGAAGCCTGGTTCTGGTGGTGACAGTGTCCAGCAGGACATTGGGCTCCACAAAGGCTTGCTTGCAGCAGTGAATCTCAAGACTTCACTCACAGAGAGACAGCTAACTGAAGGAAGGGGAGGCTGAGGACTGCTCAGCAAGGATCTCCTCCAGAGCAGCACATCTGTGCTCACAGATATACCAGCCCTACAGCCAAGAATCTACGACTGAGTGCAGTCAGCTTTATGTCCCTCTCAGAGCTTAAACAGGACCTGCTCTTTTCCTGATTTTGGCTGGTGTTCCCTCCCCACTCAGATTCCCATGGAACAGAAGACTGAAGCCACATGTGCTGAATCAATACTTCCAGAGGGAGCAAATGGGATAGGGCTCAGCTACCAGACAGAACGAAAGAGACTACCAAGGGGCAAGTTTCACACAGGGCAAAATTCAGCAGACAACTGAGTTTTCCTCTTTGCATGTGTCTGTGTCCTCAGGACTGAAACAGCACTGGTGGTTTGTGTCACACTGCATTGGTCTTTGTGCCTTACAACACATCTGGGACCAGAACCATAACCTTTGCTCTGTAACCACAGAATAAAATGTACATCACAGAGATAGTTCCTCCTCTTCTTAGACTCGGAATCAGTAAGTAGGAGCTTCTGCAGAAGCTACTTAATTATGACTAGGAAGCAAATTTGGAACTGCTTGTGTATCCACACAGTTTAGGGAGTCACGTTTACTCAGCCAAGGACAAGGCATGTGGCTTGTGTGTGCAGGCACAGGTAAGCAGCTTGAACCTGGGATGTCAATGTTGATCATGAACTGCTTCCTAAAGAACAAGGATTATTTACAAGTATTAGTTGTAAAGCACTACTGGTTTTAAGAACGCTGCAGACAAATCCTAAACACAAAGAGAGCAACAGATGCAGCAAACAAATATTTTTGAGAGGAGATTATTTGCACTGCAGTTGTGAATTCCAGTGAAGCCTGGAAATATTTGATGAAACAAAACAGAGGCAAACTCCAGCTCAAAGCTATCCCACAAAGCTCTCAGAGGTGACCAATCTTTCCTCTTCCCAGTAGAAAGGCAGGCTCCGGACACCAGTTCACTTCATGTAGCTGGTGACACAGAGTATAGGATTCCAGAAAGCTGCACATGCCTAATGCGTTGCTGCCAGGTGCTGCTAAACAGCTGGATCTTGTCCCCACTCTCTTCCTGTACAGCTCCCCCATGCGAGATCACAAGAAAAGTCTCCACTTCCTACACAGCTCCATTCCTGCGCTATCACCATAAACTTCTGACCTTCCAGACAGTAAGTGTGCTAAAAATGTGCCTTCCTATTAAGTAGACATTATAAGCTTTGGGTTATGCCGTTTATATTTTTGCACCAGGGTATGTTAAGTGGTTTTAAGCACAGCATGCTACACAGCGCTGCATTTCAGTTTGGGCCAGCAGAGATGCTTTTACCAAAATCACATTTGTAGGCACAATTAACGACGTTCTCAGGCATTAGCCACTGTGGCTTCCACTCCACACAATGGGCCTTTGTTTGGAGCCTGGCACTGCATGGAGAGAATTAGAGAAGAGCACCAGAGGAAGCCTTGCGAGAAAATGTTTTTGACTTGCAGAAGAAGCAAGTTCTCACTGGTTTCAGTGCTCACACTGCATCCACAAATTAATGGGCAATCAGAAGTTGGAAATACTCTCTTGAATCAACCAGAACAAAAATATTGTTGACAACAACAAAGCTAACCATTCTTGGGCTCCAACTGGCAATGCCATTCCTTAGATCCCCATCTCCAAACAATCACCACAGAGTGATCAAATCCAGGCAGAGAGAGTTCACACCTTCTCTGGATGCAAATATCATCACTATGAGTTAGGGTCCAGCAGGCTCTCAATGAGACAGTGTTGATGCCTTCCACACACCAAATTGAGACTGTAGTTCTGAATATTGTTCCAGAAGCTAAGATGAGAGGGTGCCCGAGTGCGTTTTTTCATACCGATTCCCACTCAAGTTTTCTAGAACCCTCTCATGGATTCCAGTAGCATCCTCTTCTTCAAAGGGCATGATGGAAGCACAGGTTGTCTTTGCCTTTTAAATTTTATAGACTAAAAGGTGTCAGATGAAGGGCTCTGAAGACTGCATTCTCACTTTAGTAAGCTGCTGCTTTCTTCGCACATTCCCAACACCCCTTCCCCAGAAAAAGCGAAGATGGTCTTCCCATCTCCAAAGCCCACTAAGTCTTTTGCCTCTTTCCTGATGCTGTCAGCAAGGAACTTCTGAATGAGCCTTCTCATTCTTTTTACACCATGCACTGCTACAATGAAAAACCAACCATAACACAAACAAGCAAAACCAAAACAAACTCAAATCAACTAATAAACCCCAAACCCTAAAAGCTCCTGAGGACTGGCAAACAGAAAGACTTCCTTCCTGAGTTGATCCATGAACTGAAAGCCAGGCTACTGTCATGGAAAGTGTCATCAGGGAGTTTTTGAGCCTTTCCCTAGCAACAGGAGTACTAGGGAAAATGGACTTTTATCTTGATCATGTTTGGCTGTCCTTAACATTCTTATGACTGACATTCATATTTCAATCCGGCCTAGGTTAGAACTTACCCTTTAGTATCCAGTGTTTGTCCAGAAACTACTGTGGAGCCATCAGACAAGTGGTAAGTGTCATTTCCTGTCAGCCTGCAGTGGTTTAGTCTGCACATGGACAAACAAGCTCTCTGGAATCCATTACCATAATCCAGTAGCTACTTTATAGAATCATAGAATGGTAAGGTTGGAAGGGGCCTCAAAGATCATCTAGTTCCAACCCCCTGCCATACTACTTCAGGATTTTGCTAACAACTATTGGACAACTTGGAGATTCTTTATAATGTGCCAAAGTACTAAAGCCACTGGGATAAAGCAGTAGAGGTTTTGAACTTCTAGGAGTCACTACTATAGCAAAAGTAAGGAAACAAAGCCTAGAGCTTCCATAAACAGAGAGAACTCTGTGTAATTAAGTGACACATTAGCTTGCAAGACCTTTTGCTCTAAGTCAAGAGGCGAAGTTCACCAGCATCAATTCCAGATCACAAGCTTAGAATCGCCCTCTGTTCTAAAAGCAGTGACCTGACCTCCTCATCATTACAAGATCACCCTATACAGGACACCTTCATTGCAATCCTGTGGTTGCACTGTGTTACATGATTTGCGGACTCAAGCCCTACCCATCATTTCCCACATCCATACCTCTGTCTCGGGCCGAGGAATAAATACTGGAGGTCTCATCTTCAGAGTCAGGTTCTGAAAGTCCCACTCACCAATCACATACTGCACTGGCATTCTGTAGCAGGAAAAAGAAGAATTTGTTATCACTGGGCCCAGTGAACCACGGGCCAGTCAGCCTCACTTTGATACTGGGAAAAGTGGTGGAGCAAACCATCTTATAGAACATTTTCAAGCACACTAAGTACAGGAAAGTGACTGGGAGTAGTCAGCACAGATCTGGAAAGGGGAAATCATTCCTCGTTAACCTGACAGCCACCCATGGCACAATGATAAGCTCAGTGTCCTGAGGAATCAATACTGTTTATTTTGACTTTCATAAGAGTTTTGATACTGTCTCACCTAGCATCCTTACACACAAGCTCATTAAGTATGGAGTAGTTAAAAGACGTGAACTGAAAACTGACTGAATTGGCAAGCTCAGGGGGCTGTTTTCAGGAGCACAAAGTCCAGTTGATGGCTGATCACTTATGGAGTAACCCTGGGGTCAACAGAGGGGCCAATATAGCATAATATCTTCATTAATGATCTGGATGAAGGGACAGAGAGCACCCTTGACATGCTTGCAGATGGCTGAAAATTGCAGGGAGTGGTTAAGAGACCATATGGGTGTATTAATTCTCAGAGGAATCTCAGGAGGCTGGTGAAACGGGCTGACAGGCACCTCATGAAATTCAAAGAGCAATGTGAAGTCCTATAAACTAGGAAGGAATAACCCAATGCACCAGTGCAGGCTAGGGAACCAACCAGCCTTACAGGAAAGGCCCTGGGGAGTGAGTGGGCAAGTTGAAAAGCCAGCAAGGGCCAGTATTGTGCCCTTGCATTAAAAGCAGCCAAAGGCTTCCAAGGCTGCATGAGGCAGAACACTGCCAGAAGGCAGAGGCAGGGATCCTTCCTCTCTATTCAGCACTGGTAGGAAGCATCTGGAGTGTTGGGCTCCCAGCACAGGACACACACAGTCATACTGCAGCAAGTCCGATTGCCATTAAGGTGATTAAGGGATTGGAGCTTAGAACATACAAGGACGGAGACTGAGAGATGGGACTGAGAGTTTAGCCTTAAGAAGGCAAAGCTCAGGCTGTGAGGGCAACACAGAGAAATCTCACCAACAACAATACATATCTAGTAAGATGAAAAGAAGATGGAGCCTGACTCTTTTCAGTGGTGTCCAGTGAAAAGACAGGGCACAGGCTCTCATACAGAAAATTCCATTAGGACCCAAGAACAACCCCCTTATTCTTTTGTTATTACTGTGAGAGTGGTCAAACACTGGAATAGGATGTTCACAGAGGCTGTGTAGTATCTGTATCTGGATATAATAAAAATCAAACTGGGCAAGGTTCTGAACACAGAATCACAGAATGTCAGGGGCTGGAAGGGACCTCAAAAGCTCATCCAGTCCAAGGCCCCTGCCAGAGTAGGATCACCTATATCAGATCTCACAGGAACACGTCCAGGTGGGTTTTGAATATCTCCAGAGAGAAAGACTCCACAACTGCTGTGGGCAACCTGTTCCAGTGTTCTGTCACACTCACAGTGAAAAACATGCTTCAGCTTCCACCCACTGCCTCTTGTCCTGTCATCAGGCATCACAGAGCAGAGGCTAGCTCCATCCTCCAGGTACTCACACTTTACATATTTATAAAATATTATAAATATGTATTTATAATATTGATGATGATCAATCAATAGATTGATGAGATCACCTCTCAGTGATCATCCCAGCTCCCTCAGTCTCTCCTCATGAGACAGATGTTCCATTCTCTTAATCATCTTTGTGGCTCTGTGCTGGACTCTCTCGGGCAGTTCTATGTCCCTCTTGAACCAAAGGGGCCCAGAACTGGACACAATACTCCAGATGCGGCCTCACCAGGGCAGAGTAGAGGGGCAGGAGAACCTCTCTCAACATACTAGCCACATCCCTTTTAATACACCCCAGAACAGCACTGGCCCTTCTGGACACAAGAGCACATTGCTGGTTCGTGGTCAGCCTCCCATCCGCTAGGACCTCCAGATCCTTTTCCCCTTCACTCCCTTCCAACAGCTCAGTCCCCAACCTATACTGATCCCTGGGGTTGTTCTTTCCCAGGTGCAGGACTCTACACTTTCCCTTGTTGAATTTCATTAAATTTCTTCCTGCCCAACCCTCCACCCTGTCCAGGTCCTGCTGAATGGCAGCACAGCCTTTTTGTGTGGCAGCCACTCCACCCAATTTGGTGTCATCACCAAACTTGCAGAGAGTGCACTCTGTGCCCTCATCCAGGTCGTTGATGAATATATTGACCAGAACTGGTCCCAGAACCAACTCCTGTGGGACTGCAGTAGTTACAGGCCTCCAACTAGACTCCATCCCATTGACCACAGCTCTCTACCTTCTTTCTAACTTGCTCTAGTTGATCCTGCTTTAAGCTAGAGGGTGGGTTAGATTTCCAGAGATCGACATGATTCCATGATCCTGTGAATCTGAGGCCATGTTTTCAGAAGCTGTGGGGCACTATACCTCACTTCTGCATGTAGAGTAACACTTAAAACAGTGAGTTGCAAAACAGACAGCCCTGGGAATTTTGTATTTCTGCCTGTAACAGAAGATCTGAGAGTAGCAGGAAAATTTCAGGGAAGATACTCAGATCCTACAGGCAGTCAACACACTTCCTAAGAAAACCTCCTATCCTATCCTGCATAATCAGGGCAGGACTAATCCATACAGCAAAATGAGGATCCCCATCATAACACAATCATGTAAACAAGCAGAAGGAAGCCACCTTCGAACATATTCCCAATGATCAATTACCCTTCCGAATGATGTAAGTTCCTGAATATTTCCTCTCCCCACACATTACTCCCCAAGTAGCTCCTTCACACCAAACTCATTTCATTTTTGGCTAAAAGAACCTCTCACACAGAGCAAACAAATGGAAACCAAGGCTACAGCAGCCATGGACACCCAAGGCCATGGCACCCAGAGAAAGCCCTCTGCATGCAGTGCCTTGAAAGGAAAGCACAGCAACACCACAGCCCAGCATAGGACTGGGAGCTGAGGAGAATGCTGAACCAGGACAGAAGGGCCAAGGCTAAATTTTATAAGCACAGAAGGGCTCAGTGAAAATGTGCTCAACTCAGGAGCCCCTACTGAGAGTTTTCTGCTTGCCGAAACACACCTCCAACCTTCTTTGCTCCCAGACAGGTGATTCACGACTGGACACCAACCAGGGTGGACCAACACAGCACTGTTACCTGACATGTCCACTGCTAACTGCCTTCTGCCTTGTCTCTGCTGCCATTCTTCTGACTGTGTCAAGGTTGAAGGAAAATCCTCCAAAGAAACAAACATAAGAGGCTGCTCCTACCTTTCTAATCGCTTGTAGCTCAGCTGCTGGATGCGCTCTTGCTGCACTGTTGTAAGTGGAGTGTAGAGGCTTTTGGAATTCAAGCTCTGAAACTGAAGACAAGGTCACTTTAAAACCTGCCCATTTGTGACACTTGGGCGTCCTCTGCACCCTCCAAGGAGATCCAGCATGCTGACAAACACACGTCAGGGACCGTTACAAAGTATAAATTATAAGAAGAAGCTATCTGCATATTTAAAGGCAAGCCTGTACAACCATTTTTCTGATGCTTTTCAGGGCTCAGAAAAACAGGGCCCACTAGGGAAATCAGGGTACAGGTCATGGGTTAACATTTCAGTCTCTGCAAAGGAAGGCATTGAAGAGGTTTTGAGCATGTTCTACTGGCAATAACGAATTACGTCTCACCCTTTCTGCCATCTAAGGAAGCAAAAGTTCTTCTGCTCCCTTTAAGTGAGATTAAAAGAAAGACAAAGAATTCAACCAAAATGACAGAGGCACGCACAAACATTATTCTTTTCTTGTTACTTAACTGTTTTTGCTCCCAGGACAAATGAGACAATATATTCACTGGATTCTTGTGCTTCAGGGACCCCATTGGTCTCAAACACCTTCTGCCAGTACTTGACCACATCAGTGGCAGTCACAAACCCAGGTCTTTCACTGCAACTCTGCCTCAGAGGTGACCACTTCAGACTGAGGATAGGACTTTGACTCCATCCCCTTGGCAGGCACCAAGATGAGAGACCAAACAACCTTCTGAGCAGTGGGTGGGCGAGGCATCTCATTGCTGTGAAATCAGTTCCTGGTTTCCATATGTGCTCTTCATTGCCATCAGACCATCTAGTCAGTGCTGAGACTCACAGGACACTTGGTGTTACCACAAGCCACTGCAGCTAAGCACCAGCTGACCACTGTCAGTGGATTCTTCTCAGGGCAGCATGGACATGACACTGTTTTGCAGCTCTTATTATCTAGAAAAGAGGTAAGAGTGCAGCTTGAATCCCTCAGGCTAGCAGAGCACATGTCCCCCCTTTGACAGAATGCAGACTGCTTGCCCTAACCCCAGCCCACAGGTACAAAGCCTAAGAGTAACAAAGCATTACTACAAGAAAAGACTCCGATGACAGCTAGCCAGCTCTGCCATTGAAATTTATTTCTCTACAGAGCTACCCACCTCCACAGCCCAGAGCTACCAGAAGGCCAGTCCATGCCTGTGGCAGGTCAGAAGCCAGCATGTGTACACACAGGCACAGAACTCCTGCCAGTCCTTGGTCCTGGAAAGCCACAGACATGTCAGCCTTCAGCTCCAGCCCATGAGTGGGTCACTCTGGTTCCCTGAAGAAGGATCTTCGGTCTCTCCTAAATTACTTGCTTTACTCCTCTTTGCTCATAAACCACAAGCCCTAGGTTAGCAAGTGTGCTCACAGATTTCACTTCATGGGTCAAGGGTCTGCCACACTGTCACCACTCCCAGAGAGCACACATGGGGGCCACAGAACTAGGGCTGAGCTGTTAAGAGCAAAGGAAACAGAAAAGTTCACAAGGCAAAACTAGAGGGAAGAGAAACACTTGGAAGATGCAAAGACCAGAAAAGGCAAACCCTGCCAGAGGGAATCGGTCTCAAGGAGAGAACAGGCAGACCCAGACAGAGAGGGAAGACAAACAAACAAGATGACTGCAGGAGACAATGGAGATGAAACTTTAGAAAATAGCAGCTGCATATCACACTTGGAACTATGTGAGACAAACAGAACAGAAACCTCAATTTCCTGCTGTGATCCACTAGAAATCAGACCCTCCCTCCCTTCTGACTCACAGTCCCTGGAGCCGCTGCGGGTTTCCCTAAGCACCCATTCCCATTCCTTTACTGACGACTGCTTTTCATCACTGTCTCGGAGGAGCCACGACTTCCCATTCTCCAATTCCTCCAGAAAACCACCACACAAACAACTAAGTACCTCTTCTCAACAGCTGGCAGCACCCAGGGTGTGCGGCTCTCTGCCTCTTAGGAGTGGTGCTGCAGGGCAGTCTGGGTCAGCTGCGCAGCCTCCGCACTTAATCCTTGGAGCAACCCTGGGCCTGCTGCATGGGGCATTTGCACAGGCAGCAGCGTGGGGCTTGCCCTGCTCTTGCTGTATAGTGAAACCGTGGGCAGTGTCAGACCTCCACTGCCTTTCTTCACAAAATCAAACCAGGCTCCAAGGAAGCAGTAGAGGCAATATCCTGAAGCAAAAATCTCACGATTGGTTTACCTCCTACCTCCTGGCTCTAAGAGCCCAGGACCCCCTTCTTACCACTTTCGTTATCCCCAGCAGACAGATAAGCAGCCCCTATGAAAAGGTGCCTTTATATTATGCATTAACAGTCTGACAGCTACAGTTTTTATCCAAGCAGCTCCCCACTCCAAGGCCCTATTTCAGGCATAATGCCCCAAGAGAAATAAACATGAACCATTAGTGCTGCTAGGGAAGAGGTAAGGCTTTAACTGGCCCAGCTGGAGCAATGCTGCCACTGCTGTCATTACTAATTATGGCCAGCAACTGATGTGAGGTCCCTGCCAAAGAAAGTGCCTCTATGCTACATCTTGGTGCACACAGATACATTTTTCCCTGCAGTCCTGCGTTGGTCTATTCAGGCTCCAGTTGCCCACTCACTACAGGCCAACATGGCCTAGCCCATTCTCGGCCCCTATCCTGTTCTCTCGGGCAGGAGCTAGGGCTTGTTCAGTACCTTTCTGCTACTGGGCTGGTGGTCAGCTGAACAGGCTCCCGCACAGCCTCGCTGGCCGTACCGCGGTAGAGGGTCCAAGTCCCCACATAGTAGCCAGGGAGCTGCCTACCCACGCCTCAACTCAGTGCCCGGGCGGCTAACCGGCAGTAAAAGAGCCCCACGGCGCACTGCCGGGACCAGCACGCCCACACAGAGACGCCTCACCTCACGGCGGCCGGCACCGGTGGGGCTAGAGGTCAGCCGACTCCCGCGGGGACTGGGGCAGTGGGCAGCCACCTCCCGTAGCGCGGCCTACTGCTAGGGGGTCGGAGAACGCCTGTGAAGTAAACGACCGCGCCTTCCCGCCGCTCGCCCAGCGCCGCCACAGCAGTCGCGCGCCTGAGTGACAGATACC
>VWYK01019485.1:19003-40386 GCA_013399775.1 Semnornis frantzii | reverse complement strand
TGCCGCGTCCTCTCGGCGGCTGGGAAGGGCGGGTAGCGGCTCTCCGCACCGTGCCCGCCCCCGTGCTGTCTCGGCCGCCCCGGCGAGGCCCGGCTAGCCCCGGCAGGGCCAGGAGAAGCGCTGCGGGTGGCGGGCGCAGGGCGCAGGCAGCAAGCACTGCGGCGGGTACTAGCTGCGAGCCCCGGCGCTGATCCGCCACCGCCCGAGTAGCGTTGGGGAGCGGGAAGGGCTGTGTAACCCGTTATCCGTCTGGAAACATCTCCCCGGGACGGGCAGAGAGTGACCTCCTGCAGGGACCGAGTACCCTGGCAGCTGGGGGGAACGCAGCCCGGAGGGGGTTGAAGGGCTTCAGCGTGAGTGCTTGCGTTTCAGTTTTCTGTCAGTGCGGAGTCAGAGGAGTGGTGAGACTGCTATGGCGTCCCGGGGCGGGATGGGCCCTTGACATCTCTATGACAGCCGGAGTGGCACTGCTAATGTCCGGCCAGTAGCTGCGGGCAATCGGGGCTTTCCCCGAGGCCGCCCCGGAGCCTGGCCAGCCCTGGAGCACGGCGAGAGGAATCCACAAGTTCACGCACTGGAAAGCCACATCCCACAGCCTCCAGCCATCCAGTGCTGCTCCCACTGCTAGAGATACTTGGGCTTGGTGAAGTAATGGAGAAAAAATACTAGTTATTGTTTGCCTCTTCATCCAGACATCCCATGACCCCTCTGACATAAACCTATTCCTGTCAGACCCAAGAGGAAACTGCAGCACAAAGAGATTCAAATCAAGACTCGCACAAGCCAGCAGCT
Organism: Semnornis frantzii; assembly: GCA_013399775.1. NCBI lineage: Eukaryota > Metazoa > Chordata > Aves > Piciformes > Ramphastidae > Semnornis > Semnornis frantzii. The sequence continues at coordinate 39,594 of VWYK01019485.1, read as the reverse complement.
TTAAGGTAGTGCCTGATACAATGTTTTACGTCCCTGAGATTTTGGCCAGCGCAGCACCTATCAGAGATCAGTTTGGAAATGCTGGCTTAGGAGAGAAACAAACATGTTGTACTATTCACAGATCTAACAGAGCCCAGCACAGGGCTGTCCTGGCTGTATGAGCCAGCTCTGTTAGTGCAGGCAATGGAAGAATGCCAGCTTGCAGCAGCTGAGGATCTGGTTCCTCTTCTGTTTTGTTCTATTTGTGCATGGGCTGTGCCGAAACCTGCCAGCAATAGGTAGTAGCTGTCCCTGGCCCCAGAGCAACTGTTAAGAGACTTGGAGTATATCCAGCCTGCAGATCAAACTCCCAGCACCAGGATGACCACAGAAAGGAAGATGGTAGGAAAGATCATCCACCTCCAGCTCTGCTATTGTAAGCTATGGGTGCAGGGCCATACTTAGTATCACCATCTGACCCTCTGCAGCCTGGACCAGAAGGGATTTGGGAACAGAAATGCTCTCACCTGGACCCGGAGTTGGTTGTCTAAGCCATGTCACAAACCTTTCATACAGGCTGGTTTTAGAGCTAGGTCTCTGGGCCTTCAGAATGAACAAGAGCCTCCATTCCCATTTGACCAGGTTTTCAGCAGGCTAATGTGGTGTAACTGTTCAGTGGAGCAACACACAGCAGCACAGTCTAGTCCATATGAAAGGGGTCTTACCCAAAGGCTTGGCTCCATCCAGGTTCCAGTGGTTTCTCTAGAACTGACACTGCATTGATATGAAAGCCTAGCCCATTTTGTTTTCAAAATTCAGGTCCAGAGCTGTATTTTGCCAAGCTCTTGGGCCTCCTTCACTCCTTTCGCTTAGATTCTTTTTCCACCTTTACTTTTCTTGGTGTTTTTTTTTTCACATGCGAGTTACTGTCTCAGAGAGTTTCCCCAAATAGCACAAATTAGTGATACTCCCTGAGCAGCTGCTCAGTCTGCCCAGTACCAGCTCAACAATTCTTTCCCCAATGGATTGTCGCTGCTGCTCCCTGACACTTAACATTTCTGGCATTTCAAATCTCTGGCATTTCAAATTTGTCATCTTTGTGTTTGAGTGTCTCCTACACCTGAGCTCCACTGTGGTCAGTAATGGCTGTGGAAATCCAGGTGACACATGAATTAAATGAGGCATGGATGGTTTGGTGGTGGGTGAAGGGGACAGTCCCTTTCAGCTGCAATGAACTTGTGTCTCACCATGGTTAGATGGGACCAGACAGGAAATACTGTCTTCACAATTCTTCAGAAATTCATGGGTGTTTGACAGCTCCCACAATCTCTCAAGCACTCCAAAATCTGCCTACCAGCCACTCGTGCTTCACTAAGTTGTTCACAGGAAGCCATGAGACAGATCTTGCCTGTATGGTGACGGATTTTTACCTGCCCAGGACAATGCAGAACAAGTGCTGGAAGTACTTGTGGAAGTAGCCACAGGGTGACGCAGGACAAGTGCTGTGCAAGCTGAGGTGGCTGCTTATGCTGCCGACTTGTCACAGGGCAGCCTGGTGCTGTTTGCCTGGTGTGATGTCCTTGCTTCAGCTAGTGGCAGATGTTCTTCATGCTGCTTTCTGAGCAGCAGAGACGCGTCAGGGTAATGGGAGCAGTGCAATCACCTTGCCCAGAACAGAAGAGCGGAGCAGAACAAAGGCTCGTTTCTCTTTGCAGGCACATCTTTTTCTGTTGAGATCTCATTAACCTTTGTGTCCAGGCTGCATTCCAGTCCAGACATGTAATGTCTGCTAAAACTGCAGAAACATTATCAGAGGTCTGCCACAGTTCTTGAAGCTGGCATTGATCTGATCCAGGGGTAGCTGCATTTTCAGGCAAGCAGTTGCTGAACCAACGTTACATAGAGAGGGTTTATAAACAAAGTTGTACAAAATACTTCTGATAGGCTCATCCCCTTGTGTGTTCCTCGTCATTTGCACAACAGAACCATGAAGCAGTTAAAACCTTTCACGTTTTCAGCATGAACAAATCTATCAAATTTCACAACTGCAATCCAGAACTGGACTCATTTTAAAATTAGTACTGATAATTAGCAGTGCATGACTAAGCTTGAGTGGGTGCTTTCAGGAGGGAATTGTGAAATACTCACTGTCTTTTAACAGCAGATGGGGCACACATGCAACCCTCTGCTTTAAGGAAACTGTCTTTCCAGAACACATGGAATGAGGGACTGGGGCAATGGATCATGTGAAGGGAAGTCCTATTTTGGGTTCAGTTAAAAACATCCTGAAATATGGATCCTTCACAATTGATACTGGATGTGTTTCTGCTAATAAGAAGATTCATGCAACATTCCAAAAATTAAAAGGAAAGAAGCAGGAAAATGCTGTGTCTTCCGGGGCAGATAGAAATCACCTGGCTCAGCCTGGAGCAGGCCAAAGATGGGAATTCTGAGATTGTTTCCACACAGACCTACAAGTGCTTCAAGGAGCCAGCAAGGGAAGAGTGTATCACTGACTTCAAGTGAACCAGACATGACCTGGTGGGCTCTCATTACCCCTGAAATTAATTTTTTCTTATTTTGATTGGTTATCTATCATCTGCCCTCAGAAACTGTACTAGTGAATTTGGAAGCTTTGGAAAAGATTGTGTCTGTCTCTAAGAGCTCCGCACTGTGCATTTGTTCTCATTCTCTCCCAGGTAGAAACCAGCGTGGCTCCTGTAAAGAAAAACCATCAGTGATGATGCTACTGGATAAGTCTTACAAGAGGGTCCTTGATACCAGCTCCTGTAGCTGATGGGTGAGGACAACAGCTTGGTCACAGGAGCTACCAAGAGCTGTCAGGATGAATTACAGCTCACCCCCTGTGCATGACTTGTATCACAGCACCACCACCAAGGCAAAGACAGACCCAGGGACAACTCTGGATGTGACTGTACCAGAAACAGCTACCATAAGCCCTGAGACTACTAGTTTCAACAGCACCAAAATCCCTGATGTGGCCAGCACTGGACCTGGCCTGAGCACAATGCTGCTGTCCTTTGGGATCATTACTGTGATTGGGTTGGCTGTAGCTATGGTAAGAGAGTCCTGCTAAATACTTCTCTGTTGAGGCTGGAGGGGGTTCTAGGGCTGATCTGGGTTAAATAAATTATTTGTATTCTACTGAAAGCTTGCCCAGAACTACTGAGAACTGATACCTGCTGAGAGCACTTTCTTTTTAAAGTTTTTATCCAGCACTCCAGTATTTCTACAAGTCTCCCTAAGGTCTAGTCCAAATGGGATGCTCAGCAGACCTAGAGGAAGCCCTATGTAATATCAGTGTTTATTTTTAATAGCAATAAGAAGGTCAGTTAAAAGACCATGAAGCAGATTCTGTTCTGACTTGTTAACTGGAACAGCTGCGTTGATTTAAACCTTGTCAGCAGGAGGTGCCTGGCCAGAAAGTTCATCCAAATTAACTTCTAAAGCTGACTGTTGAAACTATGTTAATATCCCCAGTGGTCATGCCTTTCTGAATTAAAGTGGCCTGAATGCATTTTAGCTGGACTCGTTCTGGACTGCATTTCCAAGATTCTTTCTGGGTATCAGCAAAGTCCTTGAGGATTTGCTGCTTAGCTGACCCTGCCATTGGTGCTGTAGGCAGAAGCTCTCAGTAATATAGGTCTAGGCCTGACACAGGCAATGCAAGTGCTGCAGTTCCTCTTCTGATATATAACCAGATCGTTTACCTGCCAACAGAGAACAGAAGGTAGCGGCAAGCTCCCATTCCTCTTATGAGGAAGAGCTTCACTAGCACAACCACCAGAGGAGCCTGCAGAAAGGGACTACTGCAAAATGTCATTGCAGGCCCAAGGAGGAGTTTTTCCAAAAGCCCCTAAGAGAACCTGGAAACATTACCCTGGAACCGGTCATAAGTTCCCAAGAGCAACATCCAGCATTCATAGTTCTCAGAACAAGGCTCTGGAGGCCAAAAACCTCACTTGCTTCTCAGCACAGCCACTTTTACAGGCCGATATGAGGCAAGTCACTGAGCATGCCCTCTTTGCTTCTTCCCTTCACACTGGGGAGGGGGTGTCAGCACTTCCATGCTGTAGGAAATCTGCAGAGGAAAAACACAAATGGAAGGTTCTTCAGCCACTCTTAAATCACAACACGTGCCTTGCAGCCACCAGAACATGCCAAGTTACACATAATAATCCACCTAATATTCTTACTACTACTAACACACCTAATAATAGGCCACTGAAACAGACATAATGTGCTACTAAGCTTCCACTGATGCATACAAAATTTCATATTGGGTTGTCATTTTTCCCATCCCCCTGCTTTGATGAGCAGTGACACCCGACCTGCTACACGCCTCCTTTCTGTGCACCCTGTGCTCGAAATTTCTTCTCTCAGCTGTTACCTGTCCTAGAGGGCCTGTTGTAATGATATTTTTCTTTCTCCTTCAGGTTCTGTATATCAGGAAGAGAAAGAGGTATGTAATGTTTGTTGTTGACTGCAGTGAACTTGGTGCTTCAAAATCCAGAGAGCTAGGAAGGAACAGGGAGGTGGGGAGGACATGAGGGGCGGATAAGAACAAGAGTATGAGGAATCAACGGCATGTAAACGAGGCCGGGGTAGGGATGCTGCACTCCTGATGTTGGCCCAGCTTCTAACATGAGACCTTCAAAGACTTCTCTGAAGGTTTGGAGAGGAAAACATGGTTGAGCAGGAGGAGAATAGGGATCCTGCAAACCTATGAGCTGCACTAAAACAGGACAGGGTTATGAGAGTACAAAGAAGCTGGAAACTCTGTCATGAGAGGTGTGGATTTTATGTTTCAGCCATTCCTATATCCCTATGTTTTCCAGCAGTTTCAGGCCAAGGACACTGGCCTTGCAAGACTGAAGGCATCCATAGCTGCATTGACAGCAGCTGGGAGCAGCACAGTGCAGACATGCAGCTTTCTAGCTCAAGACTTAGTGTCTTAATTTCCTTGTTAAGAGAGAGAGCAGCACACAGGGAGACTCACACCTTGATTCTTCCATCTCTGACAGCTGAGACACTGGTGAAGATCCATAAGACATGGTACCTCTTCCCTGCCTGACTCTTTGTGGCTGGCCTGGCCTGGCCACAGATTGCCCAGAAGTGCCACCACTGCCCACTGTAAAATTTCCAAGCCAGATGCTGAAAACCAGGTCTGGGTACTGTCAGCAGAGCAGTTAGCACTTGGCTTGTGAGCACAGCACTGCTGGAGATAATGGTTGTGTTGGCAAACCCACATAGAAGCAGGGAGGGAATGTGTCATGCTGACACTTGCCAAAAGAGATATTTGTGGTGCCGCTGCCAGTAACAGCTTGTGTGTTTCCCTCCCTCACCCCCAAAACTCAGCTACAGCCTAAGGCTCAGTGTTTTCCCAGAGTCATGCCTACCCATCTTCCATCTCTGAGCTCCCCAGTATTTCGGGAGATCCTTTGGAGTGATGTTTTATAGCAATGCCACTTGGAGTAGTGATGCAAAAGTAAGAACAGCCTGTCCACAGGCATCAGCCTCCTGTGAGAATCTCATTCATATTCTCTATTTGTTATTCACTATTTGTTTTTATGTACTCCAGCACCAGAGGTAAAGTACTACTTGTAGGCCCCTGGAACTAAAAGTGGACTTCTGCTGGCAGACATAGTGTGATGTGGCAAGACTGGCTGTTGTGGGAGTAGTCTCAAAATGCCTAGCCAATTTGTTCCACTGTCTGTCTTGTCCCACCACATAAAGCTTGATCTTTTAAGGTCTGCAGGAACTTAAATCCGTATCTGGTTCCTCTCTGTGTAACGCTTGCCAACATAGATTAGTGGCAACAATTAATCCCTATAACTGCACTCTGGGTATCTTCCACTCCTGCCAGCTGTGGATAGTAGGTTTTTATCCTCATCCCTGCAGGACAGGACATGACCCTTACCTAGTAAGAGCAGAATCTGTTTGCAGCAGGAGAAACAGCCTGCAGAAAGCCTCAACAGTGGGGTGGGCAAGGCAACCTGGTCATCTGTCCTTCTCAGTCAACCCTTTCCCTTCCCTCCTGTGGGCAGGTTGGAGAAGCTACGGCACCAGCTTATGCCCATGTACAACTTTGATCCCACTGAGGAACAGGATGAGCTGGAGCAGGAGCTGCTGGAACATGGGCGAGATGCAGCATCTTCCCAGGCATCACAGAGCAAGGTAGGCAGTAGGGGCCAGTGAGTCTGTTGTTATAACCACTGGTATCTGCACTGCTTTTATTACAGTGTCAAAGAGTTTTTGTAGGGTTTTAGAGTAAGGAGACCATGGAAGACTTCAGGAGGACTTCCATCATCTCTGCCAGCCCTAGAGATAGAGAACTTGGACATTTTGCAGTGCTTTGGATGGCCTGAAGAGTCAAGACAGCTAGGGTTAAGAGTCTGGGGAGGCAAAGTGTTGGCTCCGCTCAACTAGGAGAGAGAAAAGGGCTACTTGAGTAATTAAGGATGAGTTTACTACAGTTTACCATGCAAGACATGACAAAGGAGTAGATGGGTGAATGCTGTTTTCTGGGAGATGAGGCTTCAACATCTACAAAGCACTGAAGCTCCTTTTCCCTAGCAAACAAATAATTTCCACCCAGTTTTAAGCTATCCTTGCTTTGTATAAGGATGAAAGTGTGGAACAAAGCTTTGCCAAGGGACGGAACAGTTAACTGTGCTCCAAGCCTGAGGAACACAAGCAGAAAGTCTGCATGGTGCTGTGGCATGACACATCTGGCCTCCTCAGCACCTCCAGGCCAACCTTGCTGGGCACAGAGCAGGGCTCACAAAAAATACAGGAAGGTTCTCTAGTTAAGTTTGCAGAGTAGGAAAGAAGGCCTTGATTTGATCACTTCGGAGTGTTGAAAGGCATGCAGCAAAATAGTTAAGTCCTCAGAGATGGTGGACTTACTACAACTGCAAGTTCAGAAACAGCATGATAGTTTGGCCATATTGTTTTGGTTAGTGGTCCAAGATGGGTCTTAGACAATCTCCTTTCCTAGTGTACCAAGAGGTAGGAGAAGTAGGGAAGAAGGGCTCCTCACTGTTGTTTACAGACCAGCCTCACAGTATTTTCTGTTTCCTTTGTCACTGCCCCACAAAAAGCCTTTCTGACAGAGCTGGCAGGGATGGTTGGAACAGGTATGTCTCTTAGCCGGTGATGCAGCCTCCCTGTAGACTAGACCTCTCCTTTTCAGCTGCTCTGTGTCACCCATTTCTTTCCTTGCTTTTCCAGTACCAGGAAGCTGTCACAAATAATTCGCAGTTTCAACACACTTTATACCTTCAGATAATCTGTAGCAAGCTTGGTGTGGGCAGAAGGGGAAAGAAGAATAAATACAACTGTAACTATAATATAAATATTTACCTTGAGATGTACTTCCCAACCTGATAAAGGCCACAAAGGAGGTGTGTGTTGGAATATGAAGGAGAGTCAACATATTTCATACACTGACTTGGAAAAACAAGACATGCTGTTGTATAAAAGTAAAAGATCTTATTCTCGAATCAGCACACACTGGGAAAACATCAAAGGACTCTGTTAGTGCACATAGAGGATTTTCCTTTAGGTAGTAAAAAGGAGAAGCTACAAGGCCAGAGTTAATCTTAGCACAGTCAAAGCAGATCCTGCCTACACAGTGACAGGCCAGCAGGATACATCAGATCCCTCTGGAGCTTGCTGATGCACAGATACCTCTGCTTAGAAAGCACACAAGTTTAAAGGCTTCTTAGCATATTAAGAGAGTCTAATAAAACAACAGCCAAAGTTCACTGCATGGCCTGTTTCCAGGCCTTCTGGATGCTTTCATGCTGCCTTGTATACGTTAACTGTGATCCCAGTAATCCGGTGATGTGGGGATTCTAAACTGGCATGGATGGGCTGTCTTGCTTTCTGGCCTGTTGTATTTTTCTGTCTGAGCCCTGCTAGTGCCACATTAGTCAGCCAGCCTCCCTGTAGTAATGGGTAGAATGTAGTTCCAATGCTGTGCAGCCTGTGCCCACAGACACACAGCTGAGCAAAGGCAGGCTTGCCAGGGCTCATCTTTCACTGCTTCAACACAGATTCTGCTGACAAGTCAAGGATCCCTCCAGAGACCCAGCCGTCTTGTGTTCACAGACGTTGCCAATGCCATCAATGCATGAACGATGCCTGCCCCTGCTCTGGGATCGTGCTGAGACTGGAGAGGATGAAGCCGACAAACCAATGACTACCTGCAAGCATGGCTGATCCGCCGAGCCCAGCTGGTCAGCCCCTTGCTTTGTGTTACAAATGGGCACAAGCACTGGGAGCTGTCACCACTTTGGGAAGAAACCCTTTGTGAAGGCAGTGGTGAATTTTTGGTGTGTCTGTTACCACTGAAAGGTCCTGAGCTCCAGTTTCTGGGCTGGTGCTGACTGATACCGTCCAGCAAGCTATATGCTTAGGAACAGTTGTAGATCACCTTGTCAGAGCATGACATGTGCATGCTCTCCAGGTCAGGGAAGGAGGAGAGGTACATGTTTCAGAGAGCTTCCCCCTTGGGCTTTGTGCCATCAGACTCCAAGGAAAGCAATGAACAAGCCTCTCTGTGCAAAGGCTGCAGCTTTGGCAGATCTTGCCTGGTGGCAAAGCCCATTTGAGCAAGGAGAATGGTAATTCTGGGCATACCAGGCAAAACACATGCACCAAGATCTTACACCCCTTGTGGCTCACGGGCTGCTGTGCCCAGGGTGATGTTAAAGTATGGGGAATTCATTAGCTTTAAAAAGTGAAATGGTTGGCTCATTACATCTTAACTAAGGAAGTGGCTCAATATCCCAAATTAAGGCTGCTGTAGAGACAGGGAGAATTTACACAGCAAGAGGCAGGAGGTGTCAATGCCTGGCTATGCAACTCCCTGCTGCTGAGGTAGAAATAATGGTGCTTGAGCCACAGAGAGGAGTGGGATTCTGATATCACTTATCTCCCTCCTGCCTTGGCTCAGGGAATTGTAGAGCACTATCCAGAAGATTAAACTTAGAAGTATTTTCTCTTAAATAAGAAAAGACATGTATTAGCTCAACATTACAACAGCCCCATGTCTGCCCCCAGAGCTGACTGAACTGCTGGTTCCTACTTCCTTACCAGCTTGGACCTGCAGTTAGAGCCTTCTCTTCTTCCTGCTGGAGACCACATGGAGCTTTGTGTTAGTCTCTGATCACATTACCTGCTAGCGCAGAAGGTGGGACTAGACAGGTAAGCCAGAAGCTTCCCTGGGACACTGAGGCATCTCTCTACCTGTGCATGCTTTAGGGCTGCAGGAGGGAGAGAGTTCAGAGGGGTCTCTGGCCAACTTGGCATGCTGCAGAGCAGCATGAAGATTGTCCTGTGGAGCCCCGTGGTGGCCACCAGCCTGGAGCACTGTAGGTCAGCACAGCAGCCAGAGACCAACTGCAGTGCCCAGCTATGCACTGATTGCCTCCCATTTTCACAGTACATGCACCTGTCAGATCCTGTCCCATCCACAGCACCAGCCAAAAGGGAAATGAGGACACAGCCACAATCTGAGTGCAGATCCAGTGTTGGCTTTCTTCAGGGAGGGGTTTCACTGAGTGACAATTCAGGTATCATGCTGTGTCACAAGTCTGGACTAGCCAGTTAGCTTTGTTCTCCCAAATGTGTTATTTTTCCCCTTTCCTGATATATATTTGTTTCAGGTTTTTTCCCCCCTCAATATTTATTAAATGCAGACTCTTTCCTGGGCATGTGCCACTGACCCTTGCAGGGCACAATGTCTTACCACCCCAGTTGCCACTGACACAGCTTCCCTTATGGAAGTTTTGCAGGGCTAAGTTGCTTTAATTTTTCAGTATCCTTCTTTCTTTTTAAAACCAGGGAGTCCTGGGAGTGTAATGAGGCTAGGAGTGTCATCACCTGTGGAAAGAGGTCCCTCCTCCATACCTAGATTTGGCAGGAGGCCCTCCCAGGCTGCTGGTTGGTTGCTGCTGGTGTTGCACTCCACAGTTAGAATCTTAGAATTGTTTCAGTTGGAAAAAGACCTCTAAACACCCAGTGTAATCTGGCTTAGGGCCTTAAAATTTGGATGTTATCAGTGAGTTCTCTAGAGGTTATGCCTGTATGACCAGCTGAAGAGCAAATTCATCACCTCCCTCCCACACATGCACACTTACCATTCCCAAGCATTCCCTCATGGCAGCCAGCCACAAGGACATCTAATTTCAGAGAATCACTGTGGTTGGAAAAGACCTAAGATAGCCAAGTCCAACTAGGTTTCACCTTTCAGCAGCTGGCACATTGCTGCCTTCCACACTCTGCAGCAGGGCAGGGATGCAAGTGGCAATAGGGGTGCATGGCTGCCCTAAACTTACTAAATCACACAGTTCCCCCTAGAACTCCCAGGATTGGAACTTTATTTGTTGTTTTAAACTTAATAAAAGGCAAGTATAAGGTGAGCTGTTTCCTCAGACAGTCTGGTTTGTGCTCTTTGCCCACCTCCATGTGCTGCAGAGGCAGCTGCCAAGCAGCACTTCTGCTAGCTCAGGTGCAAAAACACACGCCTCGTTCCACCCTAATGCTGACACGTGGCTCATGTAACAAACACCTACAGAAGGATCCTCTTGAACCATTCTTCCTGCAGTGGTAGGCTTTGTCCTGTGGTGACTGCCCTTAGGTTACAGAAGTACAGCTGCTAAGATTGAGAGAATATTACGGGTATGTGCTGGGCTTGTACTGGAGTATTCTGTTAGTTCCATAGCACCTCCTCTCATGGTTCTTGGAAGTATGTGTACGATTTAGCAGAAGCATTATGATGTAATTTAATTCAAGTGTTTCTGTGTTTTAAGGATTGAAATACAATTAAACTATTTACATGAAATCTAGTATAATTGTCTTTTTTCCCTCCCCCAACGTGTGCATTTCCCACAGAAAACTGCTGGAGTTGGTATTGACCTCAGTACCTGTTGGCAGTCTATGCAGTGAAGGCCCCTGCTCTGTTCAAGACTGAAGCAGGTGTGGAAAAACCTGGCAGGACAAGCTCTGCAGGGGTCAAGGTTTAGTGCTCCATGCTGTGGAGCTCCTCAGGAAGGCTTGGTGCTTGGTGGAGAAGACAAGGCGGCAGGAGCTTCCAGCCTAGCAGATCGCTGTCATCCAGTGCACAGAAAGACGAATTCCAGCTTGCCTGCTTGCCTTATTACCCTTCAAGCAGCTGAATTCCTGGACAAAAGAGGGGTTCATCAGCTCACCTGCAGCTCTGTCCAGGTAGTCTGCCCCCACTTGGGTGCGTATTGTGGGCAACAGCATTAGCACCTCCATGGCGATATTGTTGGTGTATTCCAGATTTGCTTCTGCTTCATCTTCTATCCCACAGACCCAGAATTTAGGACTAGTTATAAGAGATGTCAGATTAACTGAAGAGGCTATGCTCAGGAACAGAATTGTATGAAAAGCTGAATAATTGTGTGGCACCTAGGCATAAACAAGCTGAGCTGTGCAGATTTCTGCGGGTACACAGGAAGCAGAACTGGCTTGTGTTCCACTCAAGCTGGTTATGAGGCACCGTAAGACACACGACAGGATGGCATTTGCATTTAAAGACCCCTCTGTTTTCTTCATGCTCGTTGTTCCTTGTTCTCACATCGATTTCTGGGTGCTCCTGAATGATCAGATCTTGCTTTATAATTCCCAAAACTCCCTTTCAGATAAGGAAAAACTCACCTCTGATGATACGTGTGTGTGCTGAGAATGTTGCATGTGGAGGAGGCAAAGCAGAAGCCTGCTGTATTTTATACTTTTATTACAAACTCACTCCTAATTTTCAAATTGCCAGCACTCTTCATGCTTTCACCAAAACCATTTCTGAGAATCTTCCAAACATTGCTAGGTAACAAGCCTCTCATATTTTGATCCTACTATAATGACCACTTAGTTTTTGATTGAGTCAAATCCTAACAGTCTGAGCTTAAAAACACTTGAAAGGCATTTGCTTAGAGGTAGAATCTGCCTGAAAAACACAGTTAAATGTACAGGAAGTAGAAAGTATAATTTCAAAAGAGGAATATCCAAGCAATCCAGCACAAGATCCTAGCTCTGAAGATGGCTGGAATTCCACCCTCCCTTTAATAAGTGTTGGTTTTCATTCTCTTCATGAACATGGAAGCTGAAGCTATAGGTTGAAGTTTCAACCACACACAGAATAGCTTGTGATAGGGTGGAATTATGTTTGTTCTCCTTGAGCACTTAGATTTTTATGGAGACATGGTCTATTGTGACTTCCCAAGGGTATTGAAAGGTAGCAAAGACTTAAATTTTCATTTTTCCCCAAAGAATACTGTGTGCATGTCCCAGAGGAGTGCTGCTGACCTAAAGCAAGTGGATTTACTATCTAAGGCAGTTTCCATCCATACACTATGCCACCAACTGAGAAAGGTCTGACTGATACCCTAAGAAAAGCTGAAGTCTCACACCGATGCAGTCCGTAATCTATTCAGAAGCAGCTGAAGTTCCAATCTCACATTGGGACAGCTGTGACTGTCAAGTATAGGACTTCATTAAATAGGCAGCACAGCCTTGCAAGCAGAGTCCTAAACCTGCCAGTTCACCTGAAAATCAGATGAAGTAGTTGGTAAAATATCTTGGTCTGTCACTCAAATGGCCTTTGAACGCAGACATGAGCCGCAGCTGAACTTGTGTGTCTGCTGACGAAAAGCAGCTCCCTAACCTGAATTCAGGGCAACACAGTTGAATATTCTCATGCAACCATCAACAGTTACAGATTTGTGCGCATGCTGCCCCACCTGGATTTATCTATACAGCAGGAAAAGGGGGTCAAACCCTTGCCATACCTGACAGCATGGCTTATCCTACAGCATAAGATTCAGGTCAGTCCCTTTGATCTAATCCACGTAATCCTCAATTCCTCTGCTATATGGTGGAGGACACACAAAGGTTATCAGCAATGCAGCTTTCTGCCAAGACCACCAAACTCCATTCACAAGAAACTACTGTTAGGGCAAACCAGGAAACACCCAGAATTAACAGAATCAGGACCCTCGTCACTACTAAGCCGGGTGAACTGGACAAAACGACCTGGATGAAAAAAAACCCTCCTTTTCCACCCCACCCCCATTATCTCTATCCAATCAGCCCTTCCCCTAATTCTGCGCACATTTTCTTGTGTTAAATAAATACCTGCTAAGGAAACAGACTTCTCATGAAAGGATGACAGATGAGCTCAATATATACTGCCATTTCTTGTGTCTCTGCTATGCGCTGCCATAAATTTAAAGCCAATTATGTTGCGTTTAAATATTTAACACTGTAAAGCTAGCCAATTTTACATCTTGTCAAAGATAATTGAAATGCCCACTTTGTCCCTTTAATGGGCAGACAGAACATCCACAAGATGGAAAATACCACTGGGATCTCACTGTTTGCAATTAGATATTGGAAATACCCTCAGTTTCTGAGAATTTAGCAAGATGGGCTCTGACACCGACAGCACAAATCTGCATAGAACACAAGACAGCAGCGATCTCAGACCAACTGGCTGCTGCTGCCTCCCAAAACTAAGCACTATGAGCAAGCTCTTATTTGCATAGCTGCAACACTAGAGGACCCCACGCACGCACATTATGGTCTGAAGATACAACTAATTTAAATAGAATCCTGAGGCTCTGGAAGAAAGCAACCTTGGTGTAACTGGGTCTTCACAGCCAGTCCTTTGAAGGGATGAAATCCAGTGGCTGTGACTAAGCTTGTAAACACTGTGCAGCATTGCTATCAAACTCAGAGGGAGTGCCACCAGGCCAAGAGCTAGTTACAGGAGATGGCCCTGAGCTGATAATACTGGGATAAAAATTTCAGCATCAACTCCCAAGACATCAGAGTGTGAACTTTTCTCTAATGCATCCAAGTTACTGACCACTGAAGCAAAAATGTTTGGTAAGCTGGATATGCCATGAAGGTTTTTCTTTGAGATAATAAAGGATGGACCCAAAGACTCTTTTAGATGCAATCTCTATCAGATTCTGAACACAAACTGAACTCTTGGGACTGCTCCATCAATCTGCCAGAGATGGCATGATACATACGTTCAGCAATTAGCTGTGTAAAGAAGTTTCCTTTACCGTGTCTGCATTATTGAGTCAGTAAGCTGTTGCTGTCCAAGGCAGGGCAAGGCACCATGTTCAAGTATTTTAAAGAAATATTAATATCCTAAACAAAAGGATATTGATACTAACTGTGAGAGGCATCTCTGACAAGGCATTTGCTATTTCTTCCCTTAAGTTTCCATTTGGATGTTTGAGGTGAAATAGCAGATGAGAGAAAGCTTGACCAAAATTATCACAAAGTAAGAATTTTAAAATATGACTTCAAAAATCCTGCTTGCTTTCCAGTCCTCTGGCTTCAGCAAGACATGAACAGGTGGCATACTACTGAGCTGTGGCAGGGATGTTACTCAGATTTCTCTTAAGACCAGTAGTTTTGCCAGGCCTGGAACCGTCTTTTCCAATGATGCCTAAAGGGAAAGATCATGGAAGAGAGAAGGTTAGAGCTCTGGGTCCAGGAGCCTGGCTGCCCAAATGCCCCATTACAGAACCAGTGCAAGGTTGGAAAGGTAGCAGGGATCCCTTCCCAAACAGCCAAAGGTCTTCACAACAACATTGCCATTGCTCTTGGACCAGCTCCAGGCTAAAGCCTGATGCAAATGGCTTCCCTGGCAGCAGGCCGCAGCATGAGGCTGTTGAGAGCCCAGAGCTGTAGTCTGCTTGAGAATTTCTGGCTTCTGCAGTACAAACACACATGGTCAGCCTCTGCTCTGAGCAGTTAAATGTATTTCCAACTGCCACCCTGGATCCTCATGAGATACAAAGCACCAGAAGTGCTTTAAACCAATGTCATAAATATCAGGAAAGTAGATTCACAGAAGGTCTGAGATTTGTTGTAGAGTGGGGGATGTTTCTGGCTACACCAGCTTGCTCTGATCCATACCTAAGCCCTTGGATTCAGGAAAGCTGAGGTGACCACTGGGGCAGCAAAGGAGAAAGCACGACAGAGGAGTCTGCAGCTGCTCCATCTCTCAATGTATTGAGAACACAGAAGGAAAGAAAACTGAACGAGATCCCAAAGCTATTTCTAGCTTTGTATTTGGTGTTGGAAATTTTGTCATAAACCAAACTCTTTCCCTCTCACACCTTCAATCCCTTAGCTAAGCAAGGTCATCAAAACAAACTGAGGCTGCCTTTATAGCTTTTTAATCAGTTTCATCAATCATTCAGTAGTGATATCCAGGGAAGAGAAGACAAATGCTTCTTGGTCCAGACAAACACAAGGCTTTAACAAATGAGTTATTGGCAGCATCTGCAGGTAGCAACACAAAGGCAGAACCATTAAGAGCCCCTTGACTGCTCCTACATAACCTACAGTTACCCATAACCAGTGCCTTGTGAAAACAGGGGCTGGATGCCCAGCTACAGAGGCTGTGGAAAAACATCCGTTAGCTTTAAAGGAGCTCCTCACACTGTGTCCAGTTTGCAAGTCTTGCACACCCCTAGTTTGGCTCTGTTCTTGGTTCTCCCCATGCCAGACTGACTGAGAAGCAGGGAGTCCTTGTTAATTTAAGCAATCCTCCCTTAGCAGACATTGCAGCCAAAGGCAGATCTTTCCCATTCAGAGCTGTACAGCCTACAACCTGCAGGATGAGCAAACACGTGTATCCTCCCACACCTCCCTTCTAGCACAATAGCTCAAAAATCCTCACATGAAGAGGCAAACCAATGACCCTCACAATGGCCAAAATCTCTGACTATGCCTATAGCAGATTATTACTATGTGATTTCAGACTCCTGGTAACAAATCTCAGAGCAGTAGCTTTCTGCATGAGTAGCAAAACAACCTTGCAGGCATATAATGTCCAAGTTAGACTAATAAAATAGTCTGAACAACACTGGTCTGAAAGCTGCTACAACCTGCATCTCATGCAAACAAAGCACAGGATCTGTAGTTTCCAGTAAGTCAGAACATTAGGTCTCTTCTTTCCCTTCTTAGTCAGAAGTTTCTAGTACAGGTTCTCCACTCAAGTTCCTGGGTAAGTAATGTCTGTTATGAAATTTTCCAGAGGCCTGCCAGTTTTCATGCTGTGCAAGCTTATCCCCACTGATTCTCAGCTTGCTAGAGGTTTGGGTTTTTTTGGTTAATTACAGAAGCACACACGTAGTCCCCTCTCTGTTCCTGGTGCCAACCATGCAGACACGGAGTGGCTTGCGCCGCAGTGCCCTGTGCTGTGCTGCCGCCTCCCACAGACCGCAGCATCCGTTTATCCTGTCACATCTGGTTCTGCCTCATTGCAACAGGAGGGAGACATTCCTCATGTCGCTATCCTCGGTCCCACTCAAACTGAAAGGAAGAGGAAAGTACCCACGTTGGCTGTGGTTTGGGGTGATGCTTCAGAGTATTACAGAAAGGCAGCAACGGGGCCGGGGGTGAGCTCATCATCTGCGAGCCTGTGGCTCTGCTGATGTCATCACACGGCTTGGTGGCAGGAAGTGATACGGGAGCAGGAGCCCAAGAGGAAACTGACTTGAGCAGCTGAGGTTAACTACTCCGGAGTTTGATCATGTGGCATTTCCAGGGACTTTCTAAGAACCTGAGGCTGGGTTTGGTTGCCCAGCATCGGTTGGCTTGCTTTGCGTGCCACGCTCAACAGCAGTAACGGCAGCACGGGAGCAGCTGTGCTGACCACACATCAAAACAAGGCAACATCTGCCTCTCCTGGGCTGCTGCCCCCCTCCCACTGAAGGGAAAATATTGCATATTAAGCTTCTGACAATGCTTGCTGATGGTAGGACTCAGCTGGAAAAGTTTTTCTGGCATCTGCCTCAGAATGGGCCCTGCATTGGACTTGGATTTGCCCTATCCCAGAGATGCAGTGAGGCAGGCTGGGGCTCGTATTGCTGGGTGGTACATCTGTAAATTCCTACAACAGTGACAACAGTTATTGGTATCTTCTCTCAGAGGAGCTAAGATAACTTTACAGCCTCATACAGAAACTTGCCAGTGTTGTCATTCTCTGTACAAGCATCTCTGCTGGTGTGCCAGCTGCCAACAGAGTCCTGTTTCACAGTACAGGCCAGGAAGGAGAGGGCAAGACTATCCTGGGGACATTTGCTGAAGTTAATCTAGAATACTTTTCCCAAGTAACATGATATATTCATGATAGACTACTTTCACTTTCTATATGACACAGCCAGATCATACCGTTCACCAGAACCTCAGACACGTGACTTCTTAGAAAGAGAAAGACACAGATTCTCTTCCTATCCCTCTCTTCTGCTGAAGTAGTCACAACCAAATTGGATGGAAGGAATGTGCTACTCCTGTTGTAATATGCCTGGAAGCCTTCCAAGTTCTCCTTTATGTAGGATTTAACAGAATAATTTGAGCCAGTGCTAAAGCTTTGGGGACACATGCATGGTTTGCCAGGAGCACAGCTGCACAGTATAGTTTCATGTAATTACAATTATGTAATTTCAAACCTTGTGCGGCTGGTGGTGAGTTCAAATTCAAGACACTGCTTTCCTGAGGATTTTCTTCCTGACACACTCCTCCTTGGACCACTAGTTGAGGCTATGAAGAAAAACACCAAAACCAAAACAAAATTACTTGCATAAAATTCAGTGTGAAGAGACAAAATTGCTAATTCACAAAGTAGATGGAACAGAAAAGGCCTTTGATCACTATTGTATTTAAACAACACTGCAGCCTTGAAAACATGCTTATTTGCCACCACTTCCTATATCCACCCATAGGCAGGAGCAAGCACCAGTGCAGGTAGCATCCACATGCAATCAGAAGCATCTCTGAATGGCTATCAGAATCCATAAGCAGCCACCATATTACCAACCCCATGAGACACATGGCCTCACATGGGAAAAGCTTTCCTACTACACAGCTGTGGAGAAATTTTTTCATCTTTGAGAACATTTTCTCCATTTAGCTTCCTGATGCTTCTTGCCCTGAACAACTAAACATTTTGTCCATCAAAAATGAAGAACTAAATGGCTGTTGTTTTTCTTCTGCTTTGGTTTTGTCCTCCCAAGCCCCTCAGTTGTTGATTTTGAACTGAAACATGGGAATGCTTTGTTAACTAAAGTTAGAATGACACATTTTGAAACATTCAAAAGAAAACTAATGAAAAAGGAGCCAGTGTACAAAAAGTTTGAAATTCGGTTATAAATTATTATACAGCTCATTGCCTGAGTTATTGTCAGGGTGTTAGAACACTCTTATTTACAGCTCTGGCACACAACTCAATTTAACCATAAAACCCCGAGCCTAACCCTAGAACCACAGCTACTACAATCTGTTACAGAAGAGAATGGCTGGAAGAGTCCTTCCTGACCTAATTTGCAGCCCACTAGAGAGGAGATTACTATAAATTATTTCTGGTATACTATACATATTTATAGACAGGCAAAGCCCTGAGCACCCTCATTCAAAGAGACCTGTTTTGAACTAAAGGTTCTCCAGTGAGCCGTCTCACTTAAATTAGCAAAAAAAATAAAAAGCAGCACAGGTACATAGCTGAGGGATCCCAGGCATTCAACACCATTATTAGTAGATGCTGGGAGATAAAAGGATGCTCCAAACTGTTCTCTTGATGCTTCTATGTGGCATAAAGGTCTCAAAGAAGAATAAAGTGCCAGCTGAGTTCATACAAAAGTGATTAGATTATCGTTACAGGAAACCAAGAATTTCCATGGAAAAGCAATATTTTTTTTCTTTTTTAAATTGCAATAAAGGAGAAAATGGAAGAGAAAACTGTTCCTGCTAGTGTTACTTTAGGTGTAAGCTTTTGACATCACACATATGGGTGTCTCTGCCCCACGAGATGTTGAGTAATGTTCTCAGCACTGCCTGGCTGCCCCCATTTCCTTCTCCACCGCCAGGATTCTGTCTCCAGAGAGGACGAGGGACACTCTCCGAAGCCATGTCAAGCACATGGAATAGCAGATCTGAAGCCATCTCGTTTATTACTATTCCTGTCAGTTTAACCACAAGACAGCCCTACCAGCAGGTGTTTTGTAAACTTCCCTGCTCTGAACCCTCTGACTTATCACACACAGAATCCTCAGCTTTATATAGTATCTACTTCACTGGGTTTTTTTGGTGTTTTGTTTTTTTTTTTGCTTTGCTGAACCAGACAATAACAGTTTCACAGCCAAGGCTTCTGCCCTGGTTCAGCAACAGCAGAGGAGACTGAATCTGTTCCTCCCAGAGTTTTGTTGCCTGCTCTTTCCCTGGCACTGGAGCACTTCTGAGGGCTAAACTTCCTTTTCCAGATCAGGCAAAGAAGACAAACTAGTGCTAGCTGCTCTGGAGAACTTTGGCCTCTGCATTTGCATTATACTCACTGTAGTTCATGGCTACACGTACAAGAATCCACTTGTACCACTGTCCAAGACAAGATGGCAGAGTGGACCTCCTTTTCCCAGTCTTCTCAATCTATCTGCCTCCCTTCATGTATGTAGTCAGGTCAAATTGCCCCTTCTCAAATTCAGCAATGTTCAGACAGCTCCAAAGCTACTTGCAGAGCTCTGCTGCCTTTCACTATTCCCAAGGAAGGATTGTCACAAGACTGATGGCCGCTAGCCCTCATGCAACATCTCAGTGCCAGTGTCTTTTGCCTGGTGAGAGTATGCCATGTCACATTGTTCTATTCCCATCAGTGTTTCTTAGCACAAACACTCCTCTCTGAGCTATTGCTTCCTAGCTGGGTTGCAACTTCAACTTCTGACAGCTTCTCAGCTCCCTGAAACTTCCATCTGTTTGCCTCCAGGATGTGTCTGAAACTGTTGCAGAGCAGTTTTTAACTTACTGGAGTACAGTCTCAATTGCACCTAACCAGAGCACTGCCAGCACCCAGCCCTTCCATAAAGAGATGATTTTCACTCTCATGTTGGACAAACTCTGAGCAGGGAGAACCCTGTTGTTCCAATCTTGTAGGAAACACCTGTACCATCTCTCACTTTATTTTTATAAAACTGTCTTTGATCCACGTTACCTGGGGTGTCAGGGATGTTTTCTGACTGTACAGGTCCCTCCATATCCCCGGACCTAGTGCAGGCTGATAACTCTGGTCATGCTTGGCTGTACTTGGCTGTATTACCCTGGAGTTTCCAGTCCAGCTCAGCAAATTCATCTCTGTTCTTGATTACCAGATACCATCTCCCTTCTCTGTCTCTTTAGTCACAGACTCCTGCATAAGCAGGACTGTGCTCCTCGTCTGGCCCAGGAAGCAATCTATGTATCCCTGCTTATAGTGTCTTTGGGCAGGAAAATAACATCTTGTCCTTCTGACCCATTCTATCCTTGAAATGGAAAAAAAAAGTAATCAAGGCTTTGGACTGGCTGTGCCTCCTTGTCCCTTACTGCTATCTTTCTCATCTACACAGCTCTGGTATGTATCTCTGAGCTCTACATGTTCAAGTCTTGCTTGCATCCAATTCATAAAAGAGAGTATTTTCTCAGTTTTGGCTGCTTTGTATTTTCCTCTCATCTTTTCTTCCTCTTAACAACCATAACAACCTCCCTCTCCACCTAATTCTCCGCTCCCC
>VWYK01019485.1:7543-18962 GCA_013399775.1 Semnornis frantzii | reverse complement strand
CCCCCCCCCCCCCCTTTTTTTTTTTATTTGCTATTTTACAGCCCTGAGGTGTTTCTTTCTCACAGAAGGGTAAGGGGACCTCTCCCTCCCTCTACTCTGCCCTGGTGAGGCCACATCTGGAATAATGTGTCTAGTTCTTGCCCCCTCAGTTCTAGAAAGAGAAGGAACTCTTTGAAAGAGTCTGCAGCAGGACCACAAAGATGACTAAAGGAGTGGAACATTGCCCTTATGAGGAGAGGCTGAGTGAGCTTGGGAAAGAGAAGACTGAGGGGCAACCTCATTCATGTTTATAAAGATGTGATGGTTGAGCGTCAGGAGGATGGAGCCAGACTCTTCTCAGTGATGTCCAATGATAGGACAAGGGCCAACAGGTGCAAGCCAAAGCACAGAGTGTTCCATATGAACATAAGGAAAAACTTTTTCACTGTAAGTGTGACAGAGCCCTGGAACGGGCCTCCCAAAGAGGTTGTGGTGTCTCCTTCACCAGAGATACTCAAATCCCTCCTGGATGTGTTCCTGTGTAACCTGCTCCAGGTGATCCTGCTCTGGCATAGGGGGTTGGGCTAGATGATCTTTCAAGGTCACTTCAAACCCCTAACATTCTGTGACCTCTAGAGATCTAGTCCAACCTCCCAAATGCACCTGGAAGTTTTCATAACAACCTATCACTACTGAAAGAGGGAACAGTTTCCTTTATTTGTGTCTTCCTGCTTCTGAGATTTGCAAGCCCATGAATGACAGCAGCAGATCTCACTGGGTAAGACATTTTGGTCTCTGAGACACAGCCATTTCTAACTCCAGTCTTGTCCATAGAGCCTAAGGATCCCAAGTACTGGTTGCTTTAAGTATTGGTAACACACTGTGTAAGAAAGCTGTTATATTGAAATAACACACTGTAAATGGGTTTAGAAAAAGCAATAGGCTCTTAGCAGATGCAGTATGCTGAACTGGACTGTGACTGGATTCCAAAGTAACAGCAACTGAGCAGTTTTCTAGGGCAGATCTCTTGTCTGGAAGATTCAGTTCTGCACTGGGTTTGCAAAGGGTTTCCCTCCACCGCTATGCAAGAAATATTTGTATGCCAAGTTCACTGTCATGTCAGAAAGGTCTTCTGATCTCTCCCACATCCTAGCACAACCTCCCATGTCAAGATTTGCTTCCAGGCCTCCTATGTGGCCCTCTTGGGATGCTCTGTCCCTGTCTGGTTTCTACCAGACCTGACAGCATCTCTTCCCATCCTAAGCATTCCTGTGGCACCGCACAGCTGTTGGACAAACCTATGGATCTCTGCAGCAGGTGCACAGCCTGGGTTTGGTCTAGAATTTTGTGGTTAGCAGATAGACAACAAATAATAGATTATGATTGTCATGTGTGTTTGTTGTTTGGGTTTCTTTTAAATCACTCTTAATGATAGATAACATACCATTAATTGTTCACAGGACTGAACAGCTTTATTAAAAGCTTTCTTCTCTTATTCTTGTTCTATTTTCACCTATTGGTTCTTACTAATCTTTTGTTTGCTGCATAAAAAAGCCTGCTGCTGATGGGATTCAAAGTTTTGTCATTCACCAGATTTCTTTTGCTTAATTTTATGTTTCTGCTAAGTAATCACTTCAGTCTTTCAGGAGTCTTGGGAAGATAAATTCTCTGCTCGAGAAAGGATTGAATATCTGGTCTGGCATTCCTAGTCTGTGAAAGTCCTGCAGAAGACTAATATGCTTTGAATTAAGCAGAGCAGCTCTCCTCAGCTCAGAATGCAGGAGCTGAATCCTAGGCATGACTGGTTAAGCAGTCAGAGCTTTTCTAACATGTTAGATTTCCAGACCACTTTGAGACAGAGACCCTGAGAAGAGCAAATGGAAGTAAAAATCCCCCAGAATCTGTGACTGGGACACAGGAAGAGGACTAAACACTGTACTCACCTGCTTGCGGGGCCTCCCTCTCGGCCTTTTTGCAGCAGAAGGTTCTACCTTTATTGAAAACAAAACAGAAAAAAAAATGTTTTCAAATCTTGTATTTGCTGGATAGTGTGACTAATATACCAAACCTGACCAAGGTAACCTTTGTGTAAAGTTCTTGTGAGACAAGCAGCAGAAAAGGAGAAGGCCAGGGTAGAAGACAGTTGAGGAGGAAACACCTGCCAGACTATTCTGGCTGTGCTGATTTGGCAATGGTAGAAGAAAAATGCCAGAAGGAAGCTGCTGAAGAGGCAGTAGCAGCACAGGAAGCCTAGGAGGTGACTTAGTACTAAAACCACAATAACTGGTTCATCCAACAGTGGCAATCAAGGCTGAGCTGAATTAGGGCCAACTTTCACTGTTTGTCTTTAAGCTAAGAGACACCTCCCTGCCTGTCCCTGCAGCAATGCTTTGAGAAGTGCCAGCCAGTTCTTGCCCATAAAAGAAAGTGAACCATTTTCTCTTACCATTTGTCCAGATAGAGTAGTCACTTTCTTGCTTCCCTTTGGCCTTCCTCGTGGTTTCTTCTCTGGCAGTGGTCCCACAGCCTCCTCCTAGTATAACAGGAGAAAATCATTTAAGGATGATTCTTAAAACAACTTCCAAATCCTCATTCTAATGTGCCTTAGACTGCATTGCACCAATAACAGTGCCCAGACCACTAAATATCTGGTTGTTTGCTTTTCTGGCTGTGAAGCGCATTAGAAGATGGCCAAAAATAATCCTACACTTTTGCTTTTGGGGATGGAGAAATTAATACATTTCAGGACTCTGCCCATAATGCCTGGAACAAGGAGAGGAAAGTTCTTGGTCTTCTCTGCTTTTTCTAATTACTAGTGCAAAAATCAGAGTGTGTTGGCACGTGAAAGTCTCCAGACTGGAAATGAGATCTGACGGTTCCCATCATGCCATTTCCTGGCTTGCCCAGTCATGGCCTTCCACATTGGACACACTTCTGAAGCCGGTGGCTGAGATGGCCCAGACTGCACATACTGCTGCTTTCCTGAAGAGCAACAACATTTGCCATAGACCACCTCAGCTTCTCTTGTCCTTCAGTAGCAAGCTACTTCCAAGGGCTGCCTACAGATCCCACCAGGCTAAAGCCACAGTACTGTCAGGCTGCCTATTAGGATGCTGTGCTCTCACCTCTGGCTGCTTCTTTGGCCTTCCCCTCTTTCTCTTCAGGCCCTCAGTCGGGGTAGGTGAGCTAGGGTTCACTGTCTTTTCATTGCTCATGATGGCACTTCCCACGGTTTCCAGATGACTATCCAGCAGGTTCTTCCTCTGTGGACTGGGAAAGCAAGCTTGTCTGCTCTTTCTTTCTGTATCTTGTTACAGATTCTCTTCTACCTGCAAGGCTGAAACAATGAGAGACGATCAGGCATGACAGCTTGCTATTGTTTTTATCAGCTAGAAAAGTCTGCTATTTAGCTATTTAGATAGCATAACTCTGCTTTACAGATGCTATTGAACTGTTCTTTTACATGGCTCATTCTTCAGTTTTCTGAGGCTTTGGGCCAAAGAACCTGATTGCTCCAGGTGCCAGAGCACATGGTGCCTGCATCTACTTATTCGCTCTTCAGCTCTCCGAGCATCCCTCTTTGTAGGCTTCCTTTGCCCAAGGAGGAAGTAGGGGGTAGACAAAACACTGGCAATGATTTATAGAAGCCTTGTTCAAAGGTATAGTTTCATTTGGAATTCCTTTATCATCAAATGCCAAAGCTAAACCTGAGACCCAAATCCACATCAAGCACAGCTTTACATCAGGGTGCCTGAGAGCAGGTATCAAGGTATAAACCCTGTAGGAGGTGAATTTAGGTCTGGAGCTGCACCTACAGTGTTTTTTTCCCTAATCACTGATTGAACAGGGGCTGTCTGGAGAGATGGCCTGACCCCACCCCAGTGCCTAGCCTCTGGTCTTGCACAGGGCTCATTGTTTCCTAATGGGCAAAAGTACTACTGTGGTTGAAAAGCTCCCTGATCTGACTAGTTTGCTCCAAGAAATAACCAGTATCATGAGCTGTTAGATGGCTTTCCTTGCTTCTGCTTGAGGTTTCTCCTCTGGCCTTGTCTGCCACAGAAGGTGGCAGTTTGACTGTGAGCAACCCTCACACCAGGAAGCAGGAAGAGACCTTGACCAGCTGGCACCGGAATCCCAGATACATTAAGAGAGATGAGAGTCATTGGTCTTGTTTGTGTGGAGTGAATTCTAGCCAAGGATTTGAATTCACCTCCTGGTTTGCTGAACTGCCTGGAAAAGGCACTTGTAGCCTCCCAGACCTTATCTCTTGTTTCCTTCTTGCACAGCAGGGAGATCTCAAGAGGATGCAAGGGACTGAAGGAACTGAGCCCAGCTGGACAAAGGTTATCAGTGCTGTCTGAATCCTCTCATCAGTAGCTCTTACCACAAAGTAAATAGCTGAGAATAGTGCAGTTGGGAAGGCAACACCATTGCTCGCTCAGGTAAGAAGAAGAATACAGATAAACAAAGCATTTCTGCCTTCTGCATGAAGCCACTGCCACCACCTCATCTAGATGTTGCAGGGCTCATCTGCCTTGCCTGTAGGAGCTCTTTTATCTCCACCTGTGAAACGTTTTTTGCTGCTCTTTGCTTTACTGGATTTGCTTCTCCTCTCTCACTAGTGAAAGCTAACGGCAGCATGCTTAAATAGCTCTTTGTTCCACCAGCCTTGCGTGCCACTGGGCTCCCAAGTCTCTCCAGCAGGCTCTACCTGAGGCAGTAAAAGCAGTATGCTAGTAAGAGCACAACTTCACCACATGAGAGTGTGACTATTTTCTTTAAAATAATGCTGGAGTTCCAGTTCATGCATGAATAACCCTACCACGTGAGCTCCCTGAACGTCCCCTAGTGCATGATGTTGGGACACAGCTCAGAGGTGCTGCTGCACACTAAGCTATTTGATCAAAACCTCTGATCAGAGGGTGATGGAAAGACAGCAGCTCAGGTCTCTGAGTTCAGGATGCATCTACAGAGAGATGAGTTAGGAAAAGAAGTTTCTCCATACTTGCAAGCCACACACAGTTGGCACTCAGTCCTTGAGAGACAAGCATGAAACACTTCTGCAGTCCGTTTCAGAGAAGAGCTATGCTTTATAGTGTGTCAGCAGAGCTTTGTAGTTTTATCAGATGTTCAAGTTCCAAAACCGAGAGGGCCTTAACTGAAGATGACAACAAACATTCTGACCACTGGTCTAGCTACTGTTTCTCATGTCTATATTTACTGGCCAGAATTTGGCTCAAATGGCCTTGTACTGGTTCCGACTGAAACAGGAGAGAGTCACTGAGGTGCTTCTCAAAGGAGGCTCCAAAGGCAGGTTTAAATCAGCCCTGCTCATGCTGCACACATCTATTGCTGGATCAGCCTAGAGTGCTGCAAGGGTGGCTTCAAATCTTTTGATTCTGATCCTTCCCTCAGCAGCCCATGGAAAGGGAATAGACATCACCATAGGAATGGACAAGTGTGGAAGTACCATCCAAGACAGGGCCCTGTGAAGAGATCAAGACTGCTCTGACAACACAGCTTCTACCTATGGATTACAGTAAACTGGAGGAACTGGTTTGGTGTCTCTGATAATTCAGATCCTAATGCTAATATGTGGAAAAGAGTTCCAGAGAAATCATAACCACGTCCTTGAAAAATAACCTAAGTGGATATTTCGCCTGTTTAACCCATGGTGATGTCAAGGCATGTGTTGGTGTAGGTGTTGTCAAAACTAACAGAGGTAGTTCTGTCTCGAGGAGGCAGTACTGGTAGGAGGGCTAGGGGTTTGCATTTTCTTTTTATTGGATTGTATTATCTTCCTGTCTGGTTGGCCACCTCAGGCTGGACATGCAGAATCTGAAAATGTCACTAGCAGATGGAACAAGAGGAGTTCCAGCCTCCACTCCAGCTTCTAAAAAAACATAATCATGACAGACACTGAAGCCATTGCTCTTGTTGCCACAGCCTCTCTCATGAGTTCACTAACTGAAACACACATTAAATCCAAATGTCGCATGCCATAATTCAAATGGGAACAACCACAGTGTACAGAATTCATTTTTCCCCAGATGCAAAGAGAGTCACTTCCTACACAATGATTGTTTCCTAAATCTTGCAAGAGTGCCACACTCTGCAATGTCTTTCACATATCTGGCAGGCTTTCTATCAACAAGCATACAGACACTGCTAGGAGATAGCAATGTCTTTGTACATCTCTCTTCCACCTTCCCATCACCCTCCACAGACCCATGCTTGAAGCCTGGTGTGAAGAGAAACAGAACACAAGAGAAGCTACATAAACATATTATTGACTCCCATTGTGTGCCAAAACCCCCCCGAGTGTTCCAGGGTTATCACACTACCTGCTGGAAGCAGAGCCAGCAGGACTGAATTCCACTCCTGTGCGCTGTTCACAAGAGGACATAATCTAAAAACTCCATCCTTAGACCATCTTTCATGTCATATGCACAGCTTTGCAAATGATGCAGATATATGAACACATGATTTTGACAGTATCCAGACCTCTGTGTTGCTGAGACCTCACCAAAACAAAGTGGCTTATGACCCAAAAGGAACTCACAGGCACCTGGCAGAGGACACAGTTTAACATCTTACATGGGATTAAAAATAAAGACAGATGTTGAGGTCCTGGAGTGTGTCCAGAGAAGAACAAGGAGGCTAGTGAGAGGGCTGGAGGGCATGCAGTATGAGGAGAGGCTGAAGGAACTGGAGTTGTTTAGTCTGGAGCAGAGAAGGCTAAGGGGAGGTCTTATTGCTCTCTACAGCTACCTGAAAGGAGATTGTAGTAAGGCTGGTGCTGGTCTCTTCTCCCAAGTAACTAGTGATAGGATGAGAGGAAATGGGCTTCGGGTGTGCCAGGAAAAGGTTAGAGAGGTGATTAGGAAAATATTTTTTTACTGGAAGTGTGGTGAAAAATTAGAGCAGGCTGCCTAGGGAGGTGGTGGAGTCACCATCTCTGGAGTTATTCAAGAAACTTAAGGATATAGTTTAGTGGTTATGGTAGTGAGGTTATGGTTGGACTCTATCTTACAGGTCTTTTCCAACCTTAAAAATTCTATGGTTAGGTGCTAAGTGGTACAAAGCCAGATTTTGTACCGTAGCAAAATCTCAGGAAAGAAAAGCTGCTCCTAGGTGTAATGTAGTTGCAGTCTAATGCAGGCACTTTTTGCTTTCTGCAGACTACAGAGAAAGCCTTGAGGATGAGCCTGTTGGCTTGGACAGGTAAAGTGAACTGCAGAACCCCCTTTTGTTGGTTTCCTCAGGGAGGTTACATTTTAGGTTACATCCCTGGGAGAAATACAATATGACAGAGGGATACTTGAGCCATCGTACTAAAATCCCCAAACTGTGTGCATGATTCACAGAGAATGCTGCTAGAAAAATGACTGTCTAGCTGCAGTGCACACATACAAAAAGTACAGAGCTCACAAAGCATTTTTCAAAGCATAATAGGAGTGTGATTATAAGAGATCCTTCATTACAGTCTTAACTCTGCTGCTGTCTCTATAATAATAGGAAAAAAAAAAAATCTACAAAGCACAACTCCCACTTGGTAGCACAGTGCTATTGTTCTACTGTCACATGTGACAAAGTAAACCCAGGGTAACTTCACTGACATGAGCGTGGTCACTCATCAGTCCCTCTAGTAAAAGAGGGAGGGAAAAAATTTGACCCAAGCCCTGCATCAAGTGGAGGAGAATGAAAGACTTTGTTAGACAAGACATCTAAAGAAGGGGACTGAGGCACCCAGGCAGAGAGAAACCTTTCACTCCAATAGATGTAGCCTTATCAAAAATCACTTTCACCTTCCAAGAAATCAAATGCTCACAACTTTGAGTCTCACAGGAGATCAAGAAATACCACAGCTTGTCACAGATCCCCATGGACTGTCTTACCAGAAAAGCAGGCTAGACAAGCACTGGAATATCACCCTGGGGAAAGAGCAGTGATAGCAAGACTGGCAATTGCCTCTTTGCCAGATCTTTCTGTGAAATGAGGAACTGGAGGGCTGCTAAATTAAACTTGAGGTAACAGCAGGTAACTGCTGCTGTCTAGTAAATCACATCTATAAAACATAAATAACCTAAGCGATTTCCCTTACTACTTTGAGTGGCTAGGACTAAGCTTTCTTCTGTCTCATGCTTATAAGCGTCTCCTAGCTCCTTGCCTGTTTGTTTTTTGTTTTTTTCTCCCAGTGAGCTATTTATTGCCATTTGTTCTTCCAGCACTAGAGTCCTAAAGCAGTCTTGCCCCCATTGTTAAACCCACTCTACCCAATATCCACATTCATCTGATCTCCCTCATCCTGCCAGCTGAAACAAGCTAGCGTGTTCCAGTTTCTTGGGATGTGCTCATGCCTCTGGGTAAGTTGTCACTTACACCCTTTCCAATCTGAGCTCAACACTTCGGAACGTGATAAGATTTTTACTCTCAAAACTGTCTTCAGTGAAGACAACTGGACCAACCTAACCTCTCACTTATCTGAGAAGCATGGGCTGAGCCATAGTTCAGTGGGAGAAATTCTAGTTCCTGTGTAACATTCAAAGCACAAGCTTCCAAACTGATTCAACCAGCAAGCTACTGCACCACCTCCTGCATATCCCAACTGATGAAACATCCAGGTCAGAAGAAAGATACTAGTGAAACTTGCACAGGTTAAAAAAAGCCAAAAAAACCCAGGAACTATGCGGGCTTCTATGATTCACATCAGTGCCTGGGACCAGCTCAAGGCCTGAACAGGAACTTCTATAGCTCTGTATACAGTGTTACATTTCTGGCGTGCAGAGTTCTGTCACCTTAATGAAAAGGACTTCATGTGTCTCAATTTCTCAGTCACAAAATGGAGCATAGTTCACTGACTGCTGAGCTATGCTGGTGATGGGGCTGCAAGAGGCCATCCTGTCTGTTTCCTGTTTCCCAGCTCCTGAGCACTCAATTCAGGACTCTTCAACACAAGATCAGTAGTTCAAGAGCACTCTTGAATGAACCTACACTTGTGCTGCCTGCCAATTTCTATCTCTGTGTCCATATATCTGAGACAGTCACTTCCCAGAGGCAATCTTGCTCATCCTAATCCATACCACGACCACAAAAACTCTACCATGGCTTTGCTGTAGTTAGCCCAAAATATTCCATTCTTTCCTCATGAAAGCAAGGCTTTGTACTTGCCTGAGGATTGAGGTAGGCCATGTGTGGAGTTCTAACTGTCCTATTCAGTTCTGTATGCGCAGGACTTTCCCTGAAGACTGCCACATACTTCCACAACAGTTCAACTTCAATCCTATCACTGCACCATCAACTTCCAGGCCCTGCCAAGGCCCCAGGTTTGGTCAGAACAGGCTAAGCTCTGGAGCAGTTAACCATCTTTGGAAATGCTAGATACCAAGACCAGAGAGGAAAAGAGATATGGAATTTGTTGCTGGCTTTGATTTTGGACGAGTCATGTAAACTTTCAAGTGCTTCATGTTTTCTGTCCAAATTTATATAACAACACTAGAAGTATTAACACTTGCTCTCAACCTGGGGTGGTGGGACTGAGGGTTAAGTCATTCCTATTTGTAGGCTAATACTGAGAACCCACCATGAGAACAGAGCAAGGAATTATCAGCAGCCTGCCCCATATCATTGCATTTGAGAAGAAATACAGCCCAGGATTAGCCATATCCTGCTGAGAACATCCTCATCCTCTTCCCCTAGGAAGCTGAAGGATCACAGGAACAATTTGACCCAAGGCTGTAAGCTGAAGGGAACTTGGGACAGAGTTGGGGTTCCCCAGAGCTCAGCATATTGAATTGCACAGCAACTCTCACCCACTTCCAAAACAAAGGAGTATTGGGATACCATCTCTGAGGAAACTCATGTGCCAAACTCAAGACCAAGTCTTGAGGTCACTGCTTCAGTTCTTAGAAGTGCTTTCTAGCACTTGTCTCAAAAGCCACACTAAAGACACTTAAAGCCTCTGTGGAGATTGTAGACTCCCTGGCATTAAGGGCCTATTAAAATTCTTCCTCAGGGAATTTCCTGAGAGACCCAAATATTTGCTTTCTCCTTTTAAATTCTTCATCCAGATATTTTCCTAAAAAGCAGGCACTGCAGAGTTAAATCAATGGAGAAAAAAAGCCAGCAGTATTTACAGGGAAATAAAAGGATAAGGAGAAATCTCTGGTTACTAAAAGTTAAAAATCACAGCTATTTCAGATAGCATCAATCTTCACTCCTTTGCAGAACGAGTGCCTTGCTCAGCCCAGCTGCTGCCATCTGCAAAGTGCTGTCCACTTGCACAGAAGCAGGAGCCAGCCTCTGTGTTTCCTGGTGAGGACAGGCACTCGGCACAGGGACACACATGGCAGCAAACTTGTGCCTTAGACTGCTCTCACACAGCCTCCCTCAATTACTGAGATGCAACATATAAACTGCTGTGCACTAATAAATCCCAGAGCCTTGCAGATGAGCTTCCAATTTGAGGCTTGCTAACGTGGTAAGAAAGGAACAAGATTACCTGTTGAGAAGTTGGGCAGCACCACTTGACCCGACCCCAGCAGACCTAGCAATGGAAGCAGGAGAGAACAGAGGCATCCGGCAGCTGACACATCTTCTGCACAGGAGAGCAGCAGCTAACTGAAGTCTCTGCACACATTCATTTCAGGAGCCTTACAGTGAGCTGGATGCTATTTATTGTACTCCCAGTTAGTGATATGGAAACCAGTATAAGCATTGCCGGTGATCTCCTTCTGATGGCAGTCCTGAGTACTGACAGCAAGTGAAACTGAGTTCACTTCGAGCTACCTGCAATCTCACACTGAAATAGAAACAAACGAAAAGTCCCCAACCAGACCAATTTTGCCGGGCGTCTTGTACTGCTGCTGTACTAAGCTAAGGTCAGTTTCTCTCTTTACAAATGCTGGAATCATGCTGACCCTGTTTCATGTAAGGGAAAAAAAAAAACCCCAAAGCCAAACGAACCCCCCAAACACATCGCCTCAGGAAGGTTTGTAATGACAATGTGGTTATTAATCTGAGCACAAAATACGCTTGGGGCATTTGCTGGAAGCCACAAATACAAATAGGAAGCCTGCTTGAGCATAAAAGTACTTAGAAAGGAGATGCTGCATGGCCCTAAGTCAGGTATTCTGTATTGATTATGTGAGCAGCCATTAGAGCTGGCAGAAGTTTCCAGAAGTATTTTGCAAAGGAAAATGCAGACTTCTCCTGTGACTGACTAGGTATATTTAAGACACATGCTGCAAGTTTAGGCACATCACCATCAGCAAAAATAGAATTAAAATATCTCTGTCTCTGCCTGTATACAAACCATTACAGTATCTTAGAAACAGTCTGAGACTCCTTTTTATGTTAAGCAGTAAATTGTTTACACTGACAGTACCATTGAATAAGACAAAGACTGTTTTGGTTTTTTTTCTTTTTTTTCTTTTTTTTT
>VWYK01019484.1:0-11986 GCA_013399775.1 Semnornis frantzii | reverse complement strand
GGTTAATTCTGTGATTTTGTCATTTGTATTTTTTCAGTATAGATCATCTTAACACACATTCAGATTGACTCAGGAACTTTGATCTGCAACTATAAATATCAGAGACTGATACAGCAAAGAGATCACACTGAGATGCTTTGTCTTGATCTTAGCTTCCGAACAGTGAAGTTAAAATGCTTAGCAGCAAAGCGCAACTCAGTAGTAAAATCAGTGATGCTTCCTAATTTTCATTTCTGCAGTCGAATTCTCTGGGTGATGAGAAGTGGTGTAGGCAACATAGGAACCTTCAGGAAGGTTGTGATTTTGGTTTTAAGCACAACAGGCCCACAGTGACAGTAAAATGGAAAATATCTTGGCTCTACAGCTATTTCTGTGTCTGGGATTGCCTGTCTTGCTTGACCAAGATAACGTAACGGTCCCCATGGCTGAAATTCCCACAGCATTGGCTAACACAAGCCACGGTCCTCGATACGCCTACACCATTGCCATATCAACTTTTAGATGAACTATCATTCACACCCCTCATAAAGACTTTTCCCCAGAAACCTGAGCTGCTCTACTGAAGGTGATGACTTCTTTTTTCTAGAGCTCATCCACACATTTCCCATGACCTAGGAACAGTGTATGGGGTGAGTGCAGCTGGCAGCAAATGAGCCTCACTCTATTACCACCAGCGAAGTGACCAAAGCACAGAGACAGAGCACTTCACAACTGCTACTGCCATGCAAAGAGAGGGTGGGAGGACCTGGATCTGGAATGTTGTCTCTGAAGAGTGAAGTACAGCATCCTGGGGGTGCAAGGATGTCCACCAGCAAGTCCACCCGGCACAGAGGCCAGAGTGCTCTCTGGTGTGCACCAAAAGCACCCCAAGCCCTTGACTGCTCTTTATTGTGTCTACAAATCAGCTAAGCTTCTCAAAAGAGCAGCAGTACTTGACTCATGCCTACCACATTGGAGTGAAAGCCAACAAAAATAACTAATTGTTCTGCAAAGCAGGAAAACAATGTTTCCAGAAGAGCAAAATGCTACCTCAGATCAAACCTTAATTACTTTTGGTTTGTAGCAACTTGCCAACAAAGCCCAGAAACCCAACTGACATAGTAGCTGGTGACACATTTAGGGCTACAGAACCCTAAAAGCCTATACTACTTGGTGTAAAAGCAGAAATCTGCTTTCTTCATGAAGGTTGGTCCAAATGGGAGACTACAGTGAGGAAATTACTTACCACATATCTTGCCATCACCTCTCACAACAAGGTTGCTGAGACAGAAATCCTCTCTGGGGTCCAATCTTCAGTTAGTTTCTAAATGCTAACATAGTAATAACAGTAGAAGTTTTAGTGTAGAACAATGAGTACTTGGATTTGTGTCTAGACAACAGAAATATCTAAAAGGTTTTGTTAGTTCTTTTAGAATTTTAGCCTTCTTCCAGTCTTCAGGTATGTCTCTTGGTCTCCATGGCTTCTCACAGACTATGGAGAGCAACCTCACAACAGCATCACTCAGCTCTTAGCACCCTTGGGTGGATGGCATCTGGGGCCATCCATTTGTGTGGCTCCTGTAATTATGGACAGACCAACTCTTCCTTCACTGAAGGTGGGTCTGTGTCTGCAGCAACCTGCATTTTTGTTCTCATGACCTCTAACCCAACAGCACTGGTCAAGACAGAGGTGAAGAAGATGTCAAGGACATTTGTTTTATCAGCATTGCTGGTAACAGTTCACTTCTATTTAATAGTGGGTCTGTAGTCTTTTTCTGTTTCTGCTTGTTGTTAATGTATCTTAACAACCCTTTTTGACATCTTTGACCAATTCCAGTTCAATTTGAGCTTTTGCTTTCCTAACTGCATCTCTGCATACCCTGGGTAATGCCCTTGTAATCTTCACAAGGTAGTGTTCCACTTTTCCATCCCTTTTAATTCTGAACAGACCCAGATGC
This sequence comes from Semnornis frantzii, assembly GCA_013399775.1. Classification (NCBI taxonomy): domain Eukaryota; kingdom Metazoa; phylum Chordata; class Aves; order Piciformes; family Ramphastidae; genus Semnornis; species Semnornis frantzii. The sequence continues at coordinate 10,049 of VWYK01019484.1, read as the reverse complement.
TTCCAGTTAAACCAAGGAGGCCTCTTAGAATCATACAATCATAGAATCAACCATGTTGGAAGAGACTTCCAAGCTCATCCAGTTCAACCTATCACCCAGCCCTAGCCAATCAACTAGACCAATCCAACTGCCCCAATCCAGGCTTTTCTTCAACACCTACAGGGACAGCAAATCCACCACCTCCCAGGGCAACCCATTCCAATGTCAGTCACTCTATCTGGCAAGAACTTCTTCCTAACATGCAGTCTAAACCTGCCCTGGCACAGCTTGATGCTCTGTCCTCTTGTTCTGTCCTTGGTTGCCTGCCAGAAGAGTCCAACCCCCAACCCCACCTGGCTACAACCTCCCTTCAGGTAGCTGTAGAGAGCAATGAGGTCTGTTCTGAGCCTCCTCTTCTGCAGGCTACACACCCCCAGCTCCCTCAGCCTCTCCTCGTAGGGCCTGAGCAGTGCTGAGCACAGGGGCAGAATAACCTCCCTGATCCTACTGGCCACACTGTTCCTGATCCAGGCCATTGGCTCTCCTGGTCACCCGGGCACACTGCTGTGCCATTTGTTTCCCTTGCCTTTAGAGGGAGTGGGGTTTTGTGTCTAGGAGAGTATTCTTGAAACACTCCCAGCACTTGCTAGTTCCTTCATCCTCCATGGTCCCTTCCCATGGGACCCTTTCCAACTGAGCCCTGAGTGCCCTGAAGTTTGCTCATCTAAACTCTCTGTTTTGGAATTAACCTTTTGTGTGCTCAGTGGTACCCCAAATTGTGTGATATCATGATCACTGCAGTTGAGACCGTCACTAACCAAGCTGCTACAAGCAGGTTTTCTTGGTTAGCGGTAGCCAGTCCAGCAACAGTTTTTTTCCACTTGGCAGATCTGGTTCTTGTCTGAGGAAGTACTCTATGCATGCCAGAAATTTGATGAATGACAGGTGAACTGCTGTGTTCTGCCAGCAAATGTCTGGGTAGCTAAAGCCTCCCAGAATAACCAGATTTTACTGACCTGAAGCTTGCTTAAGAACTGCATTATTAGTCATACCATCTTGGTTTGGGGGTTGGCAACAGACACCTACTGTAAGGTCTCCTTTGGAGACAACTCCTCTGATTGTGATCTGGAGGCATTCAATTTAGAACCACAATGAAGAAAAATAAATGGGACATCATCATGGTGATTTTTGCTGGTAGGTACCCTCCTCTGACACACAACTGCAATGGTACACTGAAATATAACCTGCAAGAAGTCTCTCCTGAGTACTAAAACGTTGCCAGATTTATAGAACATGACCTCTTATTTCCCATGTTCACCACAGACTATGATCTTAGTTCTTTCGTTGCAATCTTGTATGCCTATTGGTGGTAACTCTCTCTCCTCCCATGAAAAATGGACCTTGTCTTCCTAGGATCATGAAATAAAGACCAAAGAATAGGCAGCAGCCAGAGGACAAAGCAAAACCCTATATTCTTTGCTCCAGACTGGATCCTATATTTTTTGATTCATTGTGAATTACACTGCTCACACACCTCATCAAAATATAAGAAATAAAACAAGAAAGGAGTTACAATAGGTCAAAATCCAAATTTCAAGTACAAGTTCATCCAGATCATTCAGACTCCAGCCCTTGAATCGTAAACCAGATCCATGGGTTTGGTCCTGGCCCCTTTGCAAACAGTATAGAGGTTCCTCCTGCAGTGAAGCCCAGTTACTGCCAAAGTCTTTCAGCAACAGGTTCTCAGTTCCCAAAGTCTGAGATGAGTGCTGCAGCTTTCACAAAGGAGTAACTGAGACACATTTCTAAAGGCAAGGACTGTCAGGAAGATGAGCAGAAGGGATGACACACCATTCTAATAGCAAATCTCACCCAGAAGTACACCAACTTCTGTGACACCTACAAATCAGAGCCTGATCCTGGCCCTGACCTGACCAACAAACCCAGATTTTGACCTGTGCCTAATCCAAATCTCAGCAGTGCTCCCTGAGTTTATCTTTATGCTTAAGACTGTGGGAATGTAAGCTATGCTGTTTCTTCCTCTGGTACATAAGGTAACAAATAATGAAGATGAGAAGGAGAGAAAGGTGTTCTGGCTTAATTGTTTAATCTACCTCAATTAATCCACACAGCTACAATTGTCAGCTCTTCACTGTGAAGAATCCTTCTTAACTGCTTCCTCCAGGACTGTGATTTAAACACCACAGCATCAAGAATTTCCCTGCAAACTGGCAAACTCTGATTTGACATTAGACATGATTAACTAGATGAGAAATTAGTCCTCTAATAATATTTGAGAGGAAGCAATAGTATCTTCACAGAAGAGTGTTACGAGGCAGGGCAATTAATTAATTAATTAATGTGAGGTGATATTTAAAAATATTAAGTTTATTAATATTAAATATTCAGAACTCGCATCACCCCAATCACCATTTAATAATAATACTAATAACAGGCTCTTTGCAACATTATGGAAACTATATACACGTTATAATAGGATCTAGGAACAACTATTAAATATATATATTAATTGAACTCGATTTAAGCTGGAAGAGAAGGCTTTGTGGTCAGTGTACTGCTTGCAGCCAGTACGCCGCTTGCTCACTAGATGGACACAAGAAGTAACTTTTTCTTAGGGGAGAAGACAATTAATAATTACAAGAGGTTTTTGGTATTTACTCACAAAAAATATCTGACCGTACCCAAGGTTCATAGCAGGGTTGCTGTTGGTAGACATCAGAGGCTTTAGAGTTTCTTCAGGCTTCTGGGGAAAGGAGACAGTCGATCTCTGACCTGTTCCTGGCTTTCTGGACGATCTGTGTTATCTCCAGGGCTTCTGTCTGGGCAGAAGGTATAGGCAGGATGTGCCGCGGTGTCACACCGGTTATGCAGGCCAAATGCGTGGGAGTATCAGAGGCAGCAGGCATGGACACACCTTGTAATGGCAAAGGTGTCTGTGTTCCCTGCCCATCTCTTTTTATCCCATACAACCCGAGATTAATGGGTCTTTGGACATGAGATAGCCAATCAAATAGCAGTTAGCCAAGATTTGGCCATATTGGGTGAAGCCATAGGTTTGCTTTACCCTTTTTTGGGTAGAACACAGCCTTGCACAAGGCAACCGAGTGCACCTTGTTTGCCGCAGTTGCTGGGCAGGCTGCAGACCCCAGACTTAGTGGCTAAAGGCCCTTTGTCCCTTTTCCCGCGGTTGCTCTCCGCAAAACAGCAGGAGAGAGAGCAGAAAAACATGCCTGGGCAAGAAGTACGAGCCAAATTTGGCCTGCTTAGGCCTGCCACGACAAAGAGTCACACAGAATCACAGAACTTCAGAGGTTGGAAGGGACCTCCAGAGATCATCCAGTCCAACCTCCCTGCCAAGGCAACATCACCCAGGATAGCTTACACAGGGACGCATTCAGACAGTCTCCAGAGAAGGGGACTCCACAGCCTCTGTGGGCAACCTGTTCCACAACTCTGTCACCCTCACTGTAACGAAGTTTCTCCTCATGTTGAGCTGAAACCTTCTCTGTTCCAGTTTTTATCCATTGCTCCTTGTCTTACTGCTGCTGACCAGCAAAAAGAGATTGTCCCTATCCACTTGACACCCACCTCTCAGATATTTGTTTGCATTGATGAGATCTTCTCTCAGTCTTCTAAAGACTGAACAGCCCCAGAGATTATCTTCAGTAACTCACGCTCAGTTTTACGTGCAGTCACAAAGTTTCTGCTCACTCAGTGGTTAAATACCTGACTTGAAGTTCAAAGGTCCAACACTCAGTTCTCAGTGGCTTATAATTTTTTGGTAACCCAATTGTCTGTGGAACTGAGTTCATGCAAGTGAAAGTTTTCTTCTGTTATATTGCACTACTGCAGAATATGGGAGAATTCAGAAGAGGGAACCGGATCCTAGGGGTAGACTAAGGAGAGCTCATAGCAGAAAACAGACCTTTCACTCTGGACGCCTCAGCACCTGATAATGCAGAGAAAGATGCAACTCAGGTATGTTCTTGAATATCTGTCAGCTTTTCAGCCTGACGTCAGGAACTGAATTTTCTGTTTCATGTTGAAAATTCCTCTCCAGCTTTAAGACTGTCTTCCACCTTGCTTTACTTCAGGCAGAGTGGTTTAAGTTCATGTCCCCCTGCCTGTGGATATGGTCACTCACACATCTTGTTATAGCAAGTTACTGAATGACAGTTTTTCTCTTGTCTAGTTTGGCACATGATGAAATGGACAAGCTGAGAGAGTTGGGGTTCTGCAACCTGGAGAAGAGAAGGTTTCCAGGAGAACTTGGAGTAGCCTTCCAGTATCTGAAGGGGGCTCCAGGAAGGCTGGGGAGGGACTATTGACAAGGTCTTGGAATGACAGGACAAGGGGCAATGGGTTTGAAGTGTCAGAGGGGAGATTGAAACTGCATGTTAGGAAGAAGTTGTTTGCAGTGAGGGTGGTGAGACACTGGCACAGGTTGCTGAGGGAGGTTGTGTAGCACAGAATCACCCAACGTGATCTATGTTGATGTTGGTTGTTTCTGTGCTCCACAACCTCCCTGGAGGTGTTCAAGGCCAGGTTGGATGAGGTCTTTAGTGACCTGTACTAGTGGGAGGTGTTCCTGCCCGTGGCAGGGGGTTGGAGCTAGATGATCTTCGATGTCCCTTCCAGCCTTACCATTCTACGATTCTATGATTTTGTGGAGCAAATAATCTCTCCTGTATACAGGTCTTCTTGCAAGCTTAGCTGCTGTTGCCGTATTGGCAGTGGGTCCAGGGCATGTAACACAAAATTGAAACTGTCAAATCATCTTGCCAGACTCTGAGAAACTAGATAACCCTAGTCAAAGTTGAAGGACATTTTTGTAGATTAAGAGTTGTCCTGGGCAAAACCAGGAGAAGATGAACAATGACATTAGTCCATGCAACAGTGACTGAGGGAGCAAGGAAATAAATGGCAGTACTGAAATCTGATGTGCTCAGTTTTGCAACTGCAGCTGTTTCAAGTGTGACACAGGAGTCCCACACAAGGAGCTAAGTGACAGTGCAAAGACATAGAGAAAATGTCCTGCATTTTGAAAACACTTTGTGGTTCTCACCACCTTCCACTTCTCTATATTACTGATAGTGATATTTCTTCAAACTTTTATTCTGTAACTTGAAAACAATGATCAGAAACCTGCAGAACGAAATCTGTGTCCCAGTGAGTTTGATTAAGGTTTAGCCATTCAGTTTAAGAAAGGCAGGGTTCATACCTCTGATCTTCTCAGGTTCTGTTATTCTGCATTCCTTTTCAGTTTTCTCTTTTTCCATTTTGAAAGTGCTGTCAGGATAACAAAGTAAACATGCAGTGGATACAGAAATGAGTTTCTTTTTCTAAAAGCAATCCAGGCCACTAAATTTTTAATTAATTAGTGTTTCTCAGAAAGTCACAACTTCCCAGCTGTTTCCAGCACTTCAATATGAAACAGCCCAAGAACTACAAAAACAAGGTTTTGCACATTTAAAAGCTAATGGCTCACAGCTTCTAGCATCTAGGCGGGCCAATGTGACCAGAAATAAACTGAACCAAAAATGAGTAAGAGAAGCAAAGAAGAGTTGCATTAGGAACCACTTTGGAAACCACAGATGAGAAAAAAGCAAGATAGAAATCACTTCTTGATGAAGGCTGAGATTTTACTGGCAGTCCTGATCCACTAAGGTTACCACTAAGGTTAAAATGTTGTTAGATAGTTCCATATATATATATATATATATATATGCTTATATCATCAGTGTTGCTCCTGCAGATGAAATACATGAAAAATTACATTTCTCAATTAATATTAATTTTATATATTATTTTACACTGGGACTGAAGGGAGAAAAAACCTCATCCCAAATTTCCTCATTTTCTGATCTTGCTCTGGTTAATAACATGTATATTTAAAATATCAAATTACCCAGACACTTCACTGCACACACTTACACCCCTGGGGAGAAGAGGAGAGAACAAACATGTGGCAAATGTTAATTGCATAACTTAATGCACTGATGGAAGTGAGTCAGCAACAGCAATGAGGAGCACCTCACTGGATCCATAACAGGGTGGAAGAGAATTAGAATAAATTATAAAGAGCTGTAAGAGGAGGGAAATATAAGTAATGAATTTGAGGGCTTTTCTGTTACATGACAAAATTGGTTTTGAACATGGATATTTGGTGGAAGGGTGTCTCTTATCTGGCCAGCTGGCATCAGAATCAGTATTTAGCTTTGGAGAGGATAATTTAGTAGAGCACTGTGAGGGTGACAGAGCACTGAAAAAGGCTACCCAGGGAGGATTTTGGAGTCTCCTTCTCTGGAGATACTCAGGATCTACTCAGATTCACAGCAGAATCAGCGTTTAGCTTCGGAGAGGATAATTTAGGAGAGCACTGTGAGGGTGACAGAGCACTGGAACAGGCTGCCCAGAAGGGTTGTGGAATCTCCTTCTCTGAAGACACTGAGGACCCACTCAGATTCATTCCTGTGTGATCTGCTTTAGCTGATCTGCTCTGGCAGGGAGGTTGGACCAGATGATCTTTCAAGGTCCCTCCCAATCCCTGACATTCTATGGTTCATTCTATGACATCATATGTGGAGATAAGGTTCAAATCAATCTGGCAATGAAGGGAATAAGAGCTGAACTGAACTTCCTAATTGCATTTTTCATCCAAATGTGCTTGACTCAGGAACACATTTTTTGTTCTTTCTTTCATCATGAAGTTCATTTAAATCTGTGGTCTCTTGTATTTTGTATCAGTTTTGGAGCCGGTTGATACTGCCCATATTGGTCTCAGTAACTGTTGAGGAAATTCAAAAGGGACTATAAATATGCAGTGAGCTGATAGGACCTGTCTTGAGGTTTAACTCTTATATGTCAGCAGTTATTTTGTAGTGAGTTTGAAATGTACTGCTTTTCAATTTTTTTTAGTCCAGAACCAAGATGAGGAAGGTTAGAGCACAAGAACAGCTCAAGTTGTTTAATTGCAGTGCTCTATAGGGTTCATAAGGGGGGGAATTCATCCTCCAACATATAAGCCTGAACCCAAAACCTCAAATGCTAACTTGTCAGATTCTGGAGGGGAGGTATGAAATGTAAACCAACATTTTAATCCAAGTATAGCACTGTCACTGGTAACTTCAGAGAGAAGGATTCTTGATGTTTCACATGCCAAGTCCCTCATCTGCCAGTATCAGAGTGGATGCAAGCTGTCAAACGCCAATCTTACCAGTGGTGGGTTCTTAAATTACTATAATTCAACACTTAAAATACTACTTGTCTCTCTTGAGGTCATGTCAGAAGATGTCTAGAATGTTTGGGCTGGCACTCATTTATTCTGCTTATATTCACACACCTACATGAGTACTGCTGGACAGAACAGAGTTCCCATGCAAACCTCCCTGCATAAGATTATCGCTGATTTCAACAGGCTACAAGAGAGTCTGAATCATGCCTGTCTTGCAACAAAGCACAACTTCTTGACTTTATCAAGGTGAAACCATGTCGTGGTAGACCTAAGTAGGCCAAAATAGGCTTATCCATGTCCTGGTTTGCCCAGAGATGTTTTTCTGCTCTCCATCTTCTGCTATGGGGAGAAGTAACCACAGGAAAGAGGACAAAGGATCTGGAGCCACTGAGTCTGAGGATCCTGGCCCTTTGTATCCTGTGGTAAACAAGGTACACAGACTCAACTTGTGCCTGCCTTGTGCAAGGCTGTACTCTGCCCACATTTGGGTAAAGCAAGCCTATGGCTTCACCTGATATGGTCAGGCTTGGCTAACTGCCATCCTGATAGGCTATTCTATGTCCAAAGGCACATTAGTGTTAGGTTGTACAGATAAAAGGAGATGAGCAGGCAGCACAACCTGTGCTCTGCCATTGTATCTGCTCTCTGCCATTGTATTCATGCTGCCTTATACCCTGAACTGCCTGCAAACTGCCTGCCAAGAGCTTACCAGGAACAGGCTCTAAATGCCTGCAGGCACTCAGCCTGCACAGCCAGCGTGACACCATGCTGAGACTGCACATGGCATTGCATCCTGCCTGCTCCTGAAAGCGTCCTGCCAAGACAAGAAATGCNCCTCTTGTAACTCCCCATTGCCTTCTGCCATCAGCAGAAAGGAGCTCCTTGAGTCCCTCTAGTGGGCAAGTAGAGTATTGACTGCAAGCGGTGCACTGACTGCAGCAACCTTCTCTGCCAGTTCAGTTGAGTTCAATTAATGTTAGATATTATCAGTAGTTATTGCTAGAGCCTGTTCTAACCTTTATAAAGTTTCCATGACCGATGCAAAGAACCAATTATTATTAAAATTAGTGATGGGGGTGATGAGAGGTCTGAATATTGAATAGTAATAAACAATATTAAATTTTTAAAATATCCTCTCACATTAATTAATTACCCCTCCACTACAACCCATAAATTGCTTTCCTTGTAAAGGCACCCTTAAAAAGACTCCTGGGAGAGACTATTTGTCATTAAAAACACCAGCTTATCCATTTGGAGGAAGGAAATGGAATGGTGAAGAAATTCCAAGAGATTATAAGAGCCCTGATTCTCATGTAAATCCAATGAAAAAAAGAGTCGTGGAAGAAGAAATGAGTTCCATTGCTGTTTTATTCAATCCTAGGCAGGCAATTTAGGATAAAATGGAGTGATTCTAGAAGATAATGAATACTTTTACTGATTCAAATATTTCAGCCTATAAAGATAGTATCTTCTGGGGTTTTTTTACTCTAACATTCTTATGAGTGATGTTGGTGGAGCTTTTCAGTAAGTGGTTCTCTGCCAACAGTTTCAAGCAGTTCAAGGAAAGCAATAATATTAGAGGCTAGAGACAGAAACATGAATATGAGACCTGAATATGGAACTAAGCTAGAAACCAACCTCAAAACAGCATGTCTGAGATGACAGCAGGTGATGGACTCACAGCTCTCACCTACTTGCTTGCAACAAGATATCATGGTGGGAGGGAGCTGCTAAAGGGACAAACTGAGGTGGGATTCTTCTGCAGAAGGAATCGAAGGCCAGCTGGAGTGTGCAAAGACACATGATTTACCCACAGGAGAAGCTCTTCAAAAGAAGATCCAAATTTTGTATGGCCTTTCCCTCCACCCAGCTCCTCACACGTCCTTTTTAGGAAGGTAACAGCAATTCTATGTCCTGAAACTGCATATTGGTGAAACATTTGGAAGACAGGAAAAAGAAGTCCCTGCCAAAGGATGGTGTGTCAGTGACTGTAGAGCATGGGTTTGTCTGTGCCCATGTTCTATACATGGACTTGTCTGTACCTCGTTGCTCTCTACAGCTACCTGAAGGGAGGTTGTAGCCAGATGGGGTTGGGCTCTTCTCTCAGGGAACCAGCAACAAGTGATTGGCATTGGAATGGGCTGCCCAGGGAGGTGGTGGAGTCACTGTCCCTGGAGGTGTTCAGGGAAAGCCTGGATGGGGCACTTAGTGCCATGGTGTGGCTGATTGGCTAGGGTTGGGTGATAGGTAGGGCTGGATGAGCTTGGAGGTCTCTTCCAACCTAGCTGATTCTATGATTGTATGATTCTGTGAAAGGCAAATGTCTAGACTTTGGCCCAAATTTGTTCTGTTTTAATAAATTATTGCATAATTCCCTACAAGTGCCCCCAGCTCGAAGATGTGTATCACCCCAGGTAGCTAGCATTCACAAGATACACAATGCTCATAACAACTGATAACAATAAGATAAAAAAAAAATCTTGGTGGAAAGAAATGACTCTTTGCAGACACTCTCCCATACTGTTGATTGATATCACTGCATTGATACAGTAGCATTCAATAAATGTGCAAACGTTGCAGAGTCAGGCAACGGCATGTTCATTTTTACAGCAGTGATAGCTTCTGTAAGGCAATTCAAAGCTCTCCTCTCTCACAACTCACAAGCGAGCACCATTAAATGAATCCCAAGTGGATATGGTGAAAGTGTCCTGCTTTTCAGGTTTAAGATGCTTGTTGTCCTTCATCTTCCCTATCAGTTGGTATAAAGTACTTTTCAATTAATCCAAGAATATTGCTGGAGCACTGCCCTGTGAGG
>VWYK01019483.1:6446-53045 GCA_013399775.1 Semnornis frantzii | reverse complement strand
TATATTTAGACAATGCAATGAAATAAGAGTCCAGATGCTATCTCAAAACTGTAAAGTGATTTCCTAGCTTTCACTTGTCATCTGCAAAATATTATCAAAATANATGAGTGATTTTCTCTGGCATCAAGAAAAAACCTACCCACACCCCCAGCTTTAGGAAGAGCAAATACACTCACAGAAATCCCCATCAGTCTCTGCCCTGAAGCCAGCTACTTAACTTCAGGATCACTTTTATTTAAGTTTCTTACACTTCAGCAAAATGCAGCAGAGCTTGACAAATTCATTTTGCAAGAGAAAGTCTGCTACAACTTGTTTGCTTTCTGGGTTTGAAATGGGGGCATGGTGTAAAGTACTATTTGTTTTTTCCCTCACCATGCCTAAGCTAAATTTTAGAGGGACTGTAACACACTGTGACCTGCAGTGGTAGATAGTAACATCGCTTAATAAGTAGTGTTGTTACAAATTCTTGTGTACATTTCAGGGGCAGTTGAGTTATTTGAGCTTCCAGATTTTACCTTCTCAAGTGAACAAAATGATCGTATTTGGAATAAGATTTTTTTGAATGCAAAGTTTTGCATAATAAAAAATTATTATTACAAATGAGCAAATTCTATCAAGATCTTAAAAGTATAAATATGCACTGAAATGGATCACTCAGTTTAATCTCCACTAAGTAGGTCAGACCAGCGGTGTGTACAGATGTCATAAAGTAAGGTAAAACATCCAAGCAAAAATATGGAAAATGTGTGATCCCCAAACTCTACAACTCAATGAATTCTTAAAACCCCTCCAACCTGTTCCTGCGTAAGAAGTGATATCTGCAGAGGATCTGGAGAAACGGTTCAGAGATAGCTGTTGGTGGCAGAGGCCATCTAAGGAGAAATGATGTTATATATGAGTTGATTAGTTCTCTGTCCTTATCCTGTGCAGGAAAATGTCTGGAGACAGTGGGATGAGTCAGGCAGGACAGATGATGTCCTTGCAAGTCTGTGCCCTGAGCCACAGAACTGTGCTTGAGCAGCAGGAACCATCCCAGCCATCCTAGGGCAGAGGCACGTTGGGCTTGTTTCTGATTTAGGCTACAAATGCTGTGAAGAGCTCCACAGAAAATAGTTTATTGTATTGGTGCTGCACAAAAATATCCCAAAACTATACTGTGCCCACCCTTGGAGATCTGAGATTGTGGTAGCTGAAACAGGGTCCAGAGTGCAAGACAGCATTGGGAGTGTGCCCAGCCTGGTTCCACTGTCCATTGTAGGTACAGGCTGTTACCAGGGTAGGTGTGTCCTGAGATGTCACCAGGAATAGCATGTGCCATGATGTGGTTGAGAGCAACAACAGCCTAGGGGCAGGGCTAGGACCAGGAGGGAACATGGGTGATACTCAACTCATGGAGATGCCATTGGGCCACCTCCATCTGCCAGCCCCGGCGGGCATAAGGGTGCAGCCTGGGCACTGCCCTTGCATGGGAGTTCCTGGGCACCTCAGGGCACTGGTGCAAGGCAGGTGGCACTGGCCTCAGCTGTTTGGAGATGCTCCCAGCTGGGGGACAAGCAGGTGGCATCAGGAATTAATATGCATAAATAATTTTTAGGGAGACTTAGACCGTGAGTGCTGATTCAAACCCAAGGAGAGTCTGGGCAGAGAGAAATGTGTCCAGGAGAGCACTGACCTGTGAACATGATGCTGTCTGGAGCAGTTATGGTGACTGTTGGCCCTGCTGCTTCATTTCCTTCTGAAATGGTTTATCAGTGCCTTTAAAATTGTGAAAAGACTGTAAAAATTTCTGGGTTCCTTTTGTCTCCTACATTTTGAGGTTTCCTCCCATCAGATGGACCTGAAACTTACTTCTGAAGGAATGTTGAGCCCCTTACAGCAACCCTCTCTCCCTGGGGATCAGATCCCAAACAGCAACAAGTATCACCCAGCTCCAGCAAATCCTCCAGAACCAGAGGCACTGGTGGCTTAGAAAGGCAAATGTGCTGGAGCACTACCCTGTGCTGGGAGTATCCCAATGCTTCAGGGAGGGTTGCTCAAAATATCACCTTCCTGTGGCACAGGATGCTGATATGCAGTGAAGGATCTGGAAAGCAGCCTGTCCACGTAGTGTCACACACTGAGGTGGCCATTGCTCCCTCAGGCCAGAGGAGGCCTTTGTGGAGGATGTCCCAAACTGGAGCTGACTAGCTCTGCACTGTCACAGTTGTGAGTGCAGTGCTCCAGGTGCTGACAGAAGTGAACCTTTCTCATGTTTTAGACTCTAGAAAGTCTCCTCTCTAGAGACTTTCAAGACCCATTTGGATGCATTCTTGTGTGACCTTGCCATGGTGATCTTGCTTTGGCAGGTGGCTTGGATTTGGTGATCTCCAGAGGTCCCTTCTGACCCCTACCATTCTCAGGGCCTGGCTGTGCCTGCTCCTTTCCTGTGAGCCTGGTTTTGCCTGTGGCTGTGGCAGGAGCTGGTGGGAGCCCAGGACGCCCCTGGCTGTCCCCCCTGCTTGCTCTGCCTGCAGTGCTCGCTGCTGCCTGCCAAGCGAGCGGCACAGGGGAGGTAGGGGATAATGCACTGCTTTGTGCTCTCCCAGCACCTTTTTCTCTTCCACAGTCTAACCATTGTGCACATTTTATCGCGATTAGGCTCCAGATGAACATCAAAGGGAAAGAAGTTCATCAAAACAGGAATGAAACAAAAGGCTTTTAAAGTGTGGCTGTGGTGCACCAAGTGCTGCTTTTCAAAGGCAGAGAAGTTCACGTTAAATATAGACTACCTTCCTGGCACTGCTTAATGGTGAGGGCACCTAGGCAGCCCTTGGTGCCAACCCAGCTTGTTGCTGGAGCTGCTACAGCAAGTCCCTGTCCCTGTTCGAGGCCCTGTCATGCGTGGGTGCCGGCACTGGCTGAGGCCACTGGTGTGCAGGGACCAGGCAGCATCAGCCTGGGAAAGCACATGCTTTATTCATACAAGTGAGTGGCACTTTTCTGCTCAAAATATAAATAGTGAATGGTTTTCTTTTCCTAATGAAGTGCTCTCTAATGACAGTTGGGAGACTTGGCTTTTCCCCAGGTATAAACGCTGTGAGCTCAAATGACCAGAAATAGTTTTGCAATTTACAATCATGTTTATAAGCTATAAACTGTGTAAAATGTAGTGGCCCCTAGAGATTTTTTAAATCCAGTTGCAGCTCATGCACAATCTCAACTAAATTTTTTCTTTTTTTCTGGTACTAAAAGGCAAAAAAAGAACCAGTGGGAGAGTGGGGGAGGGAAGGACTGGTTGTAGGATTAGCCAGGGAAGGCTGAGCAGGTCTCCTTAGGAAGAAGTCCCTTAGATAAGGTCATATGCCAAGAATGAGCCAAAGCCTGATCCAAAGTCCTTGGCATCTGGGACAAGAAACAGTGGGATTTTAAACTCATAAATAAATATTTATTGCTTACTAGATTATTTACAGTTTTTCCCTCAAAATGGAATATTTTTTCATTAGGACAAGTTGACATCTTCCCATTTCCCATGCAATAACTGATATGGTGAGAGAAAACACAATGAAGCGGAGCAGGTTAGAAACATTTGAGAAACATTTGAAAGGAGTGAACAAAACTCATAGACTTGGAGACAATTTTTTTTTTTGGTTGTAATATATGTAGAGAATTAAGTTGTTTATGGATTTTGAGAGCTAGATCATAGGAAAAAAAAAAAAACCCCTCCTATTTACCAGCCCTGCAGTCACTGAGCATGCCAAGCTCCCATTGAGGTGAGGCTCATTTTGTCCCAGAAACAGCGTATCGCACAAAGCAATTTTCAGTCTCAGTTCTAGGTAAAAAGTTTGTTACCATGGGTTTATGAGGGCATTGACTTGTTCACCCCAAAAGTGGAAGCATGAAGGTGATGGGGAGCAAGGTCTCTATTGTGGAGGAAGGGGATGCAGGCCACTTTCTCCGTTAAATCTATAAAGTGACAGCTTATATAGGCAGAGCGAGGACGTTTGCTTATCTGAAACAACACCCCTGCTATCAGGAGCCAGAAGAACTGGAGGCAACAGCTACAAATGAAAATCAGAGAGGGAAGAAAGCCTCTTAAAGTCTTGTACTATCAAAGCCAGCCACGGTCTCTCCACTAGCTTATTTTTAAAATGATCTATGCAGGGAATATAGGCGCAAGAGAAATCCGTGGGGTAAGGGTATTACGTGCCATGATCTAGACAAAGAGGGTATTTTTTTGGTAAGCCCTTATGAAGCTGAACACAAATATAATACACAGCTACAGAAAGCCTGCAGATTGCTACAAAAACCCCAAGAAAGCCTCTGCAAGAAGGGGTAAACAATTAACACAAATTTCGAATCAATGCGCTGTCACCTTAATAGCCAGCGAAGTCAGCTAGGATGGGTGTAATATGATGAGACAGTTTAATTCTTGTTATGACATTAGCTGCAGACTTTTACAACAGCTGAAAATGCTGGAGTGAGAAGAGTTTCCAATTATCACTGAGCTACGATACACAACTCTGGATGAGACAGAGGCATGAACAAGGGCTCCTCAGCCTGACAAGCAATGCGCGGGCAAATTCACAGAAGTTTCTGAAATCAAATAAAGATATTTTCCTTTCTCTCCTTTGCATGATATGCTTCTGAAAAGGTTTGTTCCAGGTAAAATAAGACCATTTCAAAAAAGCCTAGCAGTCAAAGCAACTCCCAAGCTGAGTGTGATACAGTATTATATATCATAAATCCTTACATCCAGGAGGTGAACTGAACCAATCTGAAGCGGTTCTGTTTTCCCAGCATTAAGCTTCAAAAAATTAAAAGTCACCCAGGCTTGAACTGCAGATAGACAGGTAATAAGCCATGACAGCACTTCACGGGAATCCACAGGAATAGGCAAGTAGGTCTGGGTGTCAGCCATATAAATATGATCATCAGACCCAAAGCCCCGAATAATACCGCCAAGTGCGAGCATGTCAATATTAAAGGCAAGCGGGCTGTGAACAGCAGCCCGAGGCAGCAGCGAGTTTTGTGGATGGCCTGCTGGCCAAGCAGGCTGCACCCTTTCCCTGGAGAGGGGCTGAGCCAGACTGAAATGCAGATCCTTGAGCTGGGAATGGTCTGCAATTCACACGCCTGCGGGGAAACTCTTCTGCTGGGTAATATGGAGCTATGTTGGCTGGAAGTTTTTTTTTTTTTTTCATGTCTTGGGATGGTTTCGCCCCAGTTTTATTTCATAACTTTTTTTTTTTTTTTAAATAAACCTTTTAAATAAACCAGACCAACACTCTTCCTGGGCCCTGTGTGTGGAGAAGCCAGCATGCCAAATCATGTACCTCCTTCATGGCTTTTGTTAGCCTCTTGGGGGCAATTGTTAACACGGGAAGAGTCTGGGACATTTGAAGTAGCAAGGCTTTAACTCAAAGGTGGCAGGTTTTGTATTGCTTGCGTCTGCTGGCCTGCCTTTTTAAATACTGCTTTTGTAAAAATGGGTCACATTTTCCTTTTTGGATCATAAAGAGAGAAATCACTTTGTCAGGCCTCTCCCTGTATGATGCTTCTGGATTTCCTCTGTGTTGTTTTGTGTAGCTGAAAATATAGAGTCTAGAAAGGAAAAAAGTAGCCTTGTAAGAAGTTCACTGGAGAAAGCCGTGTCCTGAGCCGTGAAAAGTTTTTTGCTGAAAAATAAGTTATAATGCACTAAAATGCCTTTTCCACTCTCATGAGAGCCCTGTCAGTGCTCCATGGTCACTGATTAAGTCCCCTAAGTCCCTCCCCACCTCTGGTTTGGTAAAGCCTCTGCTGAAAAGTAAGTAATCTCTCTCTAAAATACCTTTTCCCTCTCTTTCATAAGCCCTGTGAGCATTCACAGAAGTCACTCCGGGTGGCTTGAACCACAGACAGCAGGGAGGATCTGGCTGCTCGTGGTGTTATCTGACAGTAGGCAAGGAAAAAGAGCGTCACAGAGGGAGAAAAGCTGAAATTTCACTCAGACCTCCCCAAAACCTATCTGGGGAGACTTGTCTGAAGACAGTCTTTGCTTCTTTTTCTTTCCCCGCAGTCTTTTTTTTTGGCAATTTATTTTTAAAAAGGTCGACCTGAAAAGTTGCTGTGTCATGCAGTACCTTCCTTATTCTGCATGATAAGGTAAGGTAAGTCCTCATTAAAAGGGTTGGCTTTCAGCCTCCTCCCTTCCCTGGTGGATGAATAAATAAACACATGCACTTGAATATGTTCTGGAAATGCTTTCTCTGCTATTTGAAGAGCAGAAAGGAAATCCTTGGGTTTGGCATGCGCAATCCTCTCCCAGCCACTCTGGGGGACAAGAGGCAGATGAGGAGTGGCCAGAGGGCGATTGAGGGGTGGCCAACTTGTATGTGAAGGTGTCCCCTGTCTGTAAAACACTCCTTACCTTCTTGGCTCCGTGCTCAACTGCTTCGCACCCAGTATCGCTGCCCCAGTGCAGCTCACAAAACTCTTCGGTTCAGGATGTCATTTGCTGACTGCTCCGCTCCCAGAAATTCATCTCTGGCTTTTAAAATCCATAACACCAAATCCCTGCAGTGAAAAGAAAATTTCATGCCTTTATATGGAATTGCAAACCTGTATTAAGCCTCAGAAGATGTTTTTATCAAAAAATCTCGACAGCTGCCAACTTCCCTAAACCCCAAACTATCATTACGCATTTAGTCTTAGACAGGGGATTTTTCTGGATCTTCCCTCCTGACCCAGTGATAAAGCCAAGTTGGTTTGAGATTGAAGATTCATTTATCTCTCCTTGGCAATTATCTCTATTACTGCCCACAATCCTTCCCAATCTTTTTAAACAACATCCTGTTATTAAAGCCACTTGGCAAGCATTTAAAGCCCTGGGATAAGTTAACCATGCACAAAATATCCCACTTGGGGAAGGATCCAGCTATAAAAATAAATGGTTTACGTTCCGCAGGCCATGGTTCAGGATGGGTATTCTTCATTTGTGAAGAGAGGTCATCATTGCTGACAATAAAATTATGTAGGACCTGATCCTCCCCCACTGAGCTCAATAGCAAAATCCCTCCTGATTTCAATGGTGTTTTCCGGGGTCAGTCGCCGGGAAAGCTGACATTCCACAAAGTTGCTGAAAATCTATAATTGGATATATTAAGAGGGCTTTCAAAGAGATGTCAGATTTGGAGGCTTAGTGTAAACCATGCTGCAAAAGGGATCATTTTGTAGAACTGAATCAATAAAGCTTTTTTTTTTTTTTTTTTTTTTTTTTTTTAAATGTTACTTTTCTACTTGATCTCTGATGGGGCAAAAGCAAAGCTCTGGAGACTCACCATCAGCACTGGTGAGGTGCTGGGTGAGCCCAGTGGGAAGGATCCTGCCAAGTGACCTGGTGTAAACTGCCAGTCTGAGGGGTGTAATCCTGCAAGAGTTTGATCCAGTGGCTTTGCTTACGCTGTGGAGGTAACTCGTGCGTGTAAGTGCTGGAATACTGAGCCCTTATTCTCATGGGGTTGCTGCTCTCCTGTCACAACACATCTCATTGGGAGATATGATTGAGAGTTTTGGTGAATTTTGCTGTGCCTTACATGCCTATATTTAGTAAAATGAAGCTTAGTTTGTATCTTTGGAACAAGATATGAATTTATCTCCCAAAGACACTTTTTAAAACTCATGGTTTCTTGTGCTTCTAAGTGTTCTTTAAGGTCACTTTGAAAATGCTCACTGGTAGCTCTTCAGGAACCGAAAATCTTCCATTTCTAGTTACATGATGCTTTTCTGGCTGATGACCATTGTTCTCCCTTTGGCCACCATGCAGAGAAAGGGTCTCTTGGTACAAAGCAGCTGTGCTGAGCACGGACAGGAGCCTCATGGAGATTGGCACTGGTGTGCCCAAAGGATCCCCAGAGCAGGGACACTGGCCTGGGGTTTGCATCAGGTTGCTTCACCTTTGCAGCAGCCTGATTTATAAATGTGTGTGGGTCATCTCTTCTCCAGCACTCCCATGTTGTGCAGGTGGGGTTGGGGAGACAGTCACAGCTCCTGCAGGTGACGCTGCCATCGCTGCCATTAGGACCTGACACAGGTCTCTTGTGGTTCAATTAAGTCTCCTCCATGGTTCTGTCACACTTTCCCATTGCTTCTCTTTTCCTACCATCTTGGCGAAGCAGGCCTCCATGGGGTCACAGTCACAAAGCTTGCTCCTTTTCCCTAGAGAACGTGAGGGCTTTTTTTGGTTTTGGGTTTTGTGTTGGGTTGGGTTTGGTTTGTTTGGTTTTTTTTTGGTTTTTTTTTTTTCAGTGATAAGACCACCACAGAGAAAATCTGGTTCACCACACTGGCTAGTACCAGCTTGATCTGGCTCTGGCTCTGGGATGTGAAGCCTACAGACAGAGTAATGAAAAAAAAAATTCTGAAAAGGATGAGTCAGCTGGAGGCTGGTGGGGACAGCATGCGGGATCTGACTGGAATTTAAAAAGTTATGAGGCTACATGTTGTTTTGAGCCCTGCCAGAAGAGAAACTCACACATGAAAAATGCTTTGTCATCTGGTTACTTTGCTGATTATCTACTAAACTCTTTAAAGATGTTTTCAGACAACATGTTCATGAACTATAAAAAGCTTCCTCTGACATCTCCAACAAGAGCCTGCTTTCTGTGTCTTTGCAAATTGTCTTTCCCAGAACCCCGTCAGACTACTGAGTGGCTACAAAATTGTTCTGTTACTATTAGATAACTTTCCCATTAAAAGAGTCGAGGTATCTTTGCACCTTCACTTCTGTGCTGTAAGTACCACTGTGCTGATGTGAGCTGTGAGCACACCCACACTCATAGTGAAAATCATATCTCTGCAATTGATTTTTGTATGTTTGCACCAACTGGGACAGCAGCAGTTTGGTGTGAAGCTTCTTCACTCACCGCTCCAGCTAGGTACCAATACATCCTTCCTGCCTGCACTGAAAGCAGTACCTGACATTTGGGTTATTTGGAAGAGAGTTCGTTCAAAGATTGCAAGAGAGAACATTCAAAGATTTCAGGGTTTGGCTGTCAGGTTCTTTAAATAAATGACATCGGTAGTACATTTATTTGTGTGTACAAAGATGTACTACCCACTCCCTCTTTATAAAGAGTTGATTCATCCAGTACCACTTCCCAAACCTGGTCTGACTATCGAGGAGAGTCTGTGGTCATTTCTGGAGCATGTCCAAGCAGGAGATAGGAAGAAAATGCCACTGACCACAGCTGTGCCTGGCCACTCCTTGAAAATCAGCTATATCTGCCTTTCCTCCACTCCTTCACCTTTCCTTCCAACGAACCTTGTCTTTGACAGACATGCTGACATAAGCTGTCTAACTGATCATAAGAAAGATGGGTACCCACCGGAGAGCACAAAGCATAACCAATTGCTACCACCTCTCAGAAAAGTAGGTCTCTTTCTCACGATGTGGACAAACGACATCAGTTCAATCAGACTAAACCAGTACAGGGAAATTCTCAAAGTTATTTCCTGTAATCATTTGTGGGAAGTAGGGAAGTACCAATGGTGTTTTATCACTCTCGTTGATGTGATGTGAGAGGTTATTCCCCAGCTGCCTGGGATAGTTAGCGGAGGGCCCAAAGCAGGCTGAGAGCCATTAGCAGTTTTCACTGAGGGCTTGTAGAGGACCCTGGCACTGGGAAAAGAGGGACTGGTGAATCTTAGACAAGGCAACTCAGTTTCAACCTCAGGAAAGTGCTGGAGCAAATAATTGTACAACTATTTGTAAACACTCAGGGTGGTAGCTACCAATGGGGATTTGTCAAGAACAAAATATATTAAATCACTCCAGTTATGTTCTACAGCAGAGGACATCCTGTCACAGAGAGAGAAGCGATGGAGGTACTTCTGACTCTGTTTTTCCCTCACTTTAGGAAGGTAGCACTTCACATAAAGTTTTCTTGAGCAAGGTTGGGCAATGTGGTTCAGATAAAGCTAGTGTAAGACCAATTTTCATGTATGTCAAAGAAGGTCACAGAGAGGAAGAGAATAGCTTGTTCTCTTTGTCCGTCCTGGCTAGGACAGGAGCAAATGGGCTTAGCATGCAGCAAAGAGATTCGGCTCAAACCTAAAGTCAGTCTTTCCTCACAGTAAGGCTAACAAGACACTGGGACAGGCTGCTGGACTGAGCCACAGGGACCCAGAGTATCTTGTCTAGAGGTCCAGATGACCTACTGCTATCTCTTCATGGTCCTTTATTTTATACTGCTGAGAAACAATCCTACAGATGTCATTAGGATGTGTTCTAGAATAAAATCTCCTCCACAAGCACGTTTCTCTGCCTCCGCTCACCTGTGGGATCTGGTGCGAAGTGGCTGTGAAATGCTGCTGCTTGGATGTGTCTCTGTCATACACCTCCTCTCCAAAGTGCAAATAACTCCCCAGGCTGCAGTCCCAGGGGGACGGGCCCACAGTAAGTGGTGGTCTCTGATTGATGAATTTTCACAGCAGGTGAGAGCAGCAGGAGACACACACATTACAGATATCACATGCAGACAGTAGCACTCAGGAAGACAAATTGTGTGAATACTCCAAGATGTGGCTGCTGGGTCAGGCACCAGTCTCCAGCACTACACAGTGGTGGACAAATCCCTGTCCTCAGCAGCAGTTCAGAGGTGATGCTCACCCTGTCTGTCTCTGCAAGATGGAGGGGGTGGCACTGCTCCCACAGCCAGCTCCCAATTTTCTTCATTACCTGCTCTAAGCTCCACTCAAAGATAAGTGGTTCTTGTGTAAAGCCACTAATTTAGTCCTAGCAAACAAGAAAATAAGTCTGGATGCAAAAGGCTGGTGGGATTTTGACAAGATGCATGTAGAGGTTGGGCAACTAGTCTTAATTAGGCCATCTTTGTTTACATTTGATGTTTATCAGCTAATTGGCATGGCAAGGTGTGAGTCACACAGCTTCCCTCTGGCACGAAATCAGTTCACAGGAGAAAAACTGGGAGAACAAATGATCCCAATTATAAGAAAACCCACTGTGCTAATTACCATCCCACGGACCACGGAGCCTCCCACCCGCGGCCTCGCACAGCCACCCGCCCCACCATCTCCTCTGCATGGCCCTGGTACTGGCACACTCCTCCTGCCCACATGCCCAGCCCCTCTCTGTGCCTAGGGACCCACCGCGTTCCCTCTTTTACCGCAGGAGCAAAGGTGATGCCTTGCCAGCTGCTCATTTGGTGCTGCACAGCACTTCTCTGGGACTCAGGCTGCTTCCCACACCACTGCCCTTTCTTATTTTCNCCCCAGCACGGCAATGTCCATCAAATACAGCTGAGATGTTTGCCATGGCGGAGCTAGACTGGACTGGACCCTCACTGCTTAAGGTAATTAAAATCAACATTCAAACCTTGCTTTCACTACAGAGTCAAGGAGGAAAGCCTCCCTCCCACCTTTTCAAAATATTTGTAGGCGGTCTGTCAGTTGGCCACTTTCCTGCTCTGCTCTCCTTCTACTGCCCTGGCACTTGATTGCAAAGCACGTGCTCACATCTACTCGCACGTATGTAAGCATGTAGCTACTGTAAATCTCCATCTTTCTTCCTCTCTGTGTCCCTTGAGGAGATGTGTTGCCCCCATACCCTCTCAGGCATTTCCCCTCTACACGAAGGGTCCAGTGCGCAGGAATGTTTCTTGGCTGCCCTTGAGTTGAATGATGATCCTGGAGGCTTGGAAAAGCCACAAAGCTCAATGCTCTCTGTCTCCCTGTGTCTCTCTTGTCTTCCCTTCTTAGTAAGGGTAACAGATGGCTGAGGCTTTCACCAACAGTCCTGAACACATTGTCACTCCCAACTGAAAGTGAAATATTCAGTGGCATTTAAATTAAATAGACTCTAATGCTTCAGTAATATTAATTACGGTTTCATTCATCCCTGGCCTAATAAATCAACACATAAAGATAGGATGATCCTGTGGCTGGCAGCAAAGCAGGGCTATTCTGCCCTTTGTAAGGTTATGCACACAAAGCCCCCATTCTTACAGGGACATGATGGCCCCCACAAACATCTGTGCTCAGCACCACTTGAGGAGAAGCCAAAGTAGTAACATTTAAACTTTTCTTCTCCAATTTGTCTACGCAACAGGGCTCAATTCAACGAGAACTTGCACGTTAAAATTATAAAACCCATGTTAAGTGAGTGAAAACATTTCAGTGGTTCAGTTGAGGGGAGACTTATGCTGGCAAGGGCAGGGCGTCCATTCTCCCTGCTGAATTTGTTACCCCAGCTTCAACCTTTAGAAGATGGGGGTGGGAGTGGAGAAGCCTTGAAGAATTTGAAAACCTTGTGGTGTTAAGCTAAATTTCAGAATTTGGGGAGGCCCTGGGCAATAATTTTTCATACAATTTTGTTGTGTGAATACCGGAGGGGAAATAGGCTCTGTACTTCACCAACAACAGGTTTCCCCCCTCGCTGCTATACATATGTAAAAGGAGACTAATAAAATGGTGGAAGAAAAGCTCACTGCTAGTAAATCTTCTGCAGACAAAACCCCCCACTTGTGATGCTTCAAAGCTGCCCAGAGCTACCAGTTTACCCCAAAAGTCTTAACTCAGGGCTGCTGATTGGAAAATAAAAAGCCCTGTGCATAAAAACTTCACTCCAATTGTTATGCAGTGAATGTGACGTTTACATACAGCAGCTTTACTTGACCAAATGACACCTAAGTATACAAGTGAAAAGCTCATTGCTTATATAGTTTAACTCCTTTGGAAAAGCCCAGCTAGAGTAGGTTTATAATGAAAACAACAACGACAAAAAATTATAATGACAATGCAATGCCATATCTTGTAAGTGCATCACAGAAAGATGGACCAGTTTAAAAAAAAAAAGGGGTGAAAAAAGCCACAGTACAGCTAGATGTGTCTTTGGGAAGGTACCATTTGGCAATAGCCTTCTGGGAGGCAGCAGAGAGGAGCAGCCTCCTTCCTTCCCTGCAGAAGCACGGCCCCTTTCTGCCGTTTTCGGTGTGGTGATGCCCCGCGGTGATGTCCACGCTGCCGCCGGCAGCCTGACGCAGTGGGACTCCAGCTCACTGCAAGGAAGGCAGCACGACAGCCAGCAGGGATCTTGCGGCAGGCTGAAAAGAGTGACCAGGAGCCTGTTTCTGCCAGTAGCACACACTGGGGCACAGCAGCTCCCAGCCCTCTGCAGAGCTATCGCCCTTGGGAGCACGCAGCTCCAACTGGCCAGGCTGTACCAACAAGCCAACCTGTAGTTAAGTGCTTAAGAAAGGGATTTTCAGAGCCAATCCCTTAAGCATGAAACTATTTAAACTACCCTGGGACCAAATGCTGAGGGGCTTATCTTAAATTTGGCCAGGTGGAGGTCTCCACTAATCCTGCTAGCCTCTTCTAGCTTGTGCTGAACCAATACTGCCTGCACTGTGCAGTACAGGTATTCCTGACCAGGTGTCTCACTGATGGTATCTGCCGCTGTCAGCCTGGGATTATCCCACTTAAACCCCATTAGCTGTTCAGATAACTCATTTGCCTTCCCTGTCACTAGTGCCTATCGGTTTGAGACCATTTTTAATGTTTTACCTTGGTGTCCCAAAAATCAGCACTTTGTGCTTACCTGTAGCCTGTGTTCAGCCCATGTGCTGGGGGAGCCACCCAGTCAGGCTTTGAAGCTGTGCTACTCGATGCCAGCACTGAGGCTCTCCATAGAGTAGATGTACCCACAGTGCTTTACCTGGAAGCTCAGAACACTGATGTGCTTGCTCAGGGCTATTTTCTTCTTACTTTTTAAAGCAGAAAAAGAAGCAGTGTCACCTGGTTGGCATACATCCACTCTCCACTCCGTTTTTGTTACCAGGAGAGTTACAAAGCTATAACAGAGGGATTGATACGTGGCACTCTCTCAGAGGTGGCTTTCAGCAGAAGTGATCCATGAGACACTTGTGTGGGGCTTGGAGAAGATAAGCATGGTGTTGGGATGTGTCACTCACCCTGCGCTCACCCCAAAGCAGTGTCCACAGAGCCTGACCTGGTTGTGTGAATGAAGATGAATTCTCACCGTTGAACATCCTCCCTGTGCAAGAGCAAGTGCAGAGCCTCTGAAAGGACTTCTTCAAGTAGGAAGAATCCAGCTTCCTTCCCACCACTGTTGTTTTAGTCTCTGATTTTAGGCTTTGCATCTAATTCGGCATGGCTAGGCATCTCTTGGGTTTGATGCATAGGTCTGTGAATGACTTTTGGGAAGCAGAACTCTCTTTTTCGTGAGGAGAAAGACTGACACTGAAGAGGGGTGACCGTGGGCCACTGATTGTCCCTGTTGTGCCTCCAAGTGAGAGCACGAGATAGAAGACCGGCGGCGATGCCAGCCCTGAGCGAGAGGCGGCACCGGGTAAGGCACAGCAAGGACAGGGCTGCGGGCAAGCAGCCAGATCCCTTAACTGGGAAGAAAGATGGGACGGGGCTGTGCTGCAGGGGTCTGCGGGGGCCCAGGGAAGCCTGTCAGGGAGCAGCAGCTGCTGCTGCACCCCGGGGCACGGCTTGTCCTCTCCCGGCTGTGATTTCGCTGCCTCCACCAGCCTGCCTCTTCAGGCAACTGCCGATTTCGCCGGCGCCTAAAGCTGGCCCCGGGAGCCGGGCTGGCAGGGAGCTGTTCGGCTCCTTAACGCTCCAGCTGGCTCCGAGGCCGTCGCAGCAGCTGAATGAGGAGGACGCACTCCACTGCATGTCCTAGTTCCCATCAGCTGTCCGGGGCAGACCGTGCGCCCGTTAAAAACAGACAAGGAGAGCACGTGTTGCTCCAGCCCGTCCTTACCCGAGCCTCTGATTCGGGATCGCAGGAATAAAAAACTGGGGCAGGAGCTGCACGAGATCCCACGGCTGGCATGCTCCTGGAGTGGAGGTGGCTGAGCAGTGGTCCCTGCACCAGTACCACAGAGGAGCTGCTGCTGGTCTCAGCTACAGAAGACACTGCATAGTGTTTTTAAGGCAAAGAGAAAAGTCCAAAAATAACTTCCTTTGGTTTTCCCATTCAAAATATTTCATAGAAATCTTAAATGAGTCTCCTTTGACTCGTGGTTCGGAAAAATAATTTTTAAAGTATCGGTACTCAAAAATCCTTGTGTTCACGAAAATCAACATTTTGGTCTACTCCTTTTGGAAAGAGGGTTCACTATGTGCTTTAGTACATGAAACTGCTCTTTACCGCCTATACTACTGCCATGGTGAATGGGCTCCTGCAGGCTCCTGTCTTCAAAGCAGGACCAGTCTCATGTTCTGGTAGCTATACTGGTAACCAGTGGATGGATCTGCTCTCTCTGTCATGCGTAAATACTTAATGAAATGATTATTACTTCATTCGGGGTATATTTCATTCTGAAATACATCTCCATGGCCTGGTCTGTAGACAATGAATTAGTCTTTGAAGAGACTGGCCTGGAACATGCCTTCTCCTCCATGTGTTTATGAACCACTGGAAACATTTGAATGAATAATGTTGCTAAATCCTAGGAAAAAAAAAGTTACTAAAGTAATGAAGGAGGCACTGCTTACTGTTCATAGAGAAGGAAAACTGAAAGCTAATCATCCATTCTCCCAAGCAGGGATGGAGAGACCTTTTTTCAGTGATAAAGTATACACTGCAGCCTGCGTTTTGGAGGCAACTGGTAACTCTTCCCAAAAGTACAACATATCACGTTGTGCTCAGACAAAAACCTTATGTAACCTCTTATGGGCTAACACAAGAATAAGTTGAAAAGCAATTTTTTATACGATGGAGATTAGCAGAGAACATTTCACTGAATTTATCTCGAGATGTAATTTGCTAACATATTTTTCTTCCCGGCTCAAAACATTCTCTGGTAGTTATTTTTAGTAATGACATACGTATTTCTTTGTAAGGCACTCTGCATTTAATAGTAATAAGAAATAACATTATCTACTTTTTATGATTGAAGATTAAGTAGTCTATTCTAATAGCTTCAGTTGTCAACACCAGGTCCTCTGGTACTATGTTTCTTTACTTCCCTGTTGTAAAAGAACATGTCTATGTAGATATTATTAATTTATCATTGCACAAAACAAAGTTTATGAACACTTAATATTTAATGTGCTGTGAGCTTAATAATAAAAAATTAAGACTCTACCTTACATCATTTTTTAACTACCCGATTTTTATTCTTCTCATTAGCTCTTTACATCTCTATCCCGAGATTTTAAACCCCTGACTTGGGTTTAAAAGCTTTTATCTGTGTATACTGAAATGTAAATACTTAACCTCTAGCCCAGCTGAATACAAAGATGGTATTAAGGACCATGACATTTCTACCAGACATAGAACACATAGATCTAAACATCAAGCTGTACTGAGCTAAGCTGAGCTGCCCCAAGTTTCATGACCTGAAGACATGGGTTGTGTCCCTTAGTAGCCACAACAGATCGGCATGCTTGCTCTTCTTTCAAAAAGCCCTGATGCTTTGTGCACTGACCCTTTGCCTGGCAACTGGGGAAGCACTCATTACAGGATCTCCTAGAGCCTATATCACTTTTGTCTCTCTGAGTAGTTATTCCATAAGCATGATTAAAGAAAAAAAATATTTTTTACTGCAAAAGATAAACAGATCTTACTTTATTATGGTTTCAGCTTTCCTCAGCACAATCTGACATATCTTGTCATTATCTGAAAGTGCTCTCTAGGCTCTCAGAATAAATAAAGGAGGTTGGGGAAAGTGGCTTTTCATGCTAGTGGCATTACATGGTCCAGCCTGGGCTGAGGATCTGGCTCTAGTAAGTCCTGACACACATATATCTGTGGTATATGACTTCGTTCCTCCACATGATTCATTCCAGAGTTCAAGTAATGAACATGATTCATACTCACTTCTTTCTTTACATTTGTATTATCTAGTCTAGCTGCTGAGGGTTTAGTCAGAAGAATAATTAATGTTTGCTTGATAATCTGAATCCCAACAGCTCATCCCAGACAATGTTTCTTGACAGCTAATCCTGCACCACAGAGATTGAGAGACAAATCTGTAAATGTCAGAAGGCAAGGACTGCATGCAGAAGTGAAGGCCACAGCATCAGTGCACCCCTTCTGCTCTGCCCCGTGCTGCTGTGCCCTGACTGCAGCACTCACACTGCACCATCACTGAGGCACAGACCCGACTGGACGTGGTGATCATGTGTTCAGGAATGCAGACCATTGGAGTATTGGAGTGGACATTTGTATGTGCAATCATCTGACTTGCACGCCCACTATGTCTGTGCCTCTTGGGACTGGCACACCCTGTAGCCCAAAGCAGCTGAGCTTTAAAGTGGCTGCAACAAAAGCAGAGAGGAAGCCTTCATTTGTTAAAAATCTCACAGCTATTTGTTTTCTAATGAGACAAAAGACAAATGTTCTCCAATGAAAAACTAAAAAAAAAAAAATACAATCAGAGCTGGAATATTAATATTCCTGAATATGGGAAACAAGCAGGAGAAGCCAGAAAGGAAGGAAAACAACAGAGCTTGTGCCTTGCTGGGTGATTATTCTGAGTGAAGATCCATTGTCAGGCCTGCTCCCTTGGAGAGAGGCATGTATGGCGAGGAAAGAAGTGGTGTGCTCCATAAAAACTAAGTATAGAAAACTACTAGTAAAGAAGTTGAAGTATAAAAACCAAGTTGCTGAGAATGGAGGGAAAAAGCCAAAACCAGGGAGTGATGATGATTGCATGCTGTCAGGCCTCCTTCAGAAGGAAGGACAGAAGGAATACTCATAATTGCTATTGACAGCTTAATTGGATACCTTGATCAGTGAATGGTAGCAGATGAAGTTCAATTCCCTCTTTGCTTCAGCGGCTCCTGCTAGCAGGACATCATCCCACAGGCAGTTGTACTGCCTCTTCCTATAGAGAGGGGTAAGGGACCTTCGTAAACTTGACCTTAGAGGAACCTGCACAGTACCTGCAGGTATTTCACTCAAGAGGAAACCAAGATTTTTTATTCTAGTATTTTATGAGCCAAGGTTTCACAGAGCGCACTGGTACTCCAAAAAAATATCATCTGAACTCCAAAAAATGATCATTTTACCACTACAAAAAAAGCTGAGGCAGTGCTCATCTAAGGGCAAAATTTGGTCTTAATGGTTAAAGTATCTCAATAGATTGTTTTATAGTAATTAAAACTGTCGCCACTGGAGAAAATGTGGGGAAACACCACCTGCTTCCTGGGCTCAGCCATTTCTAGCTATTTCACTGGAAATACCAGGTGTGAATAACTTCCTGCCACTCATCACACCAATTTCTGTGGGTGGGATGGGAGTGTGGTACAGAGCGCGTGAAGTGGGGATCCCCTTGCCTACCCAGTCCTGCCAGACTCAGGATTGCATCACTCCTCCTGGGATCTAACAGCTATTAGAATAGGATGATTTCAGGGAATGAATAAGCAAGCATGATGGTAGGAAGACAACTGTCATCACCTGACATATCACAAATCATCTGCCAGCATACCACAATACGGGTCCTCTCTTCTACTCCTCACTATTGCTCTGAGAAGCTCACCTTCAGCCTCTCCAAGAAAGTGTCCTCACAAGTCAGAGCTGGTGTGAAAAGGGTTTTCCTCTCACAGTCTTCATGCTGCAGAAGAAAATGACTCAGTTTCACCCCTCTCCTCTTTGGTTAACAGGACAATCGCTCACACAACTTGTCATTGACCTGGTTGTTACAGGTGACTTCCAGCGCAACACCTAGGGGACAGACCTGCCAAATGCTACCACATAAATACTTCTAAGACAGTAAACAGCTTCCACCAAACATGAATCATGGTACCTTGGCTTTTTAAAAAGGAGTATCACTTACTTGAATAAAGTAAACACAGCTGCAGTTGGAGTCTGTTTCTGTTTCAGTCAATGACTGTGCTGCCTAAACCACGAAGTAACATTTATGAGAGACTTCCCCACCCAGCAAGCACAAGATTCTGTTCTATCAACCAGGACGGTTTGCTGCCACCGTGGCTAACTATCCCTCAAATGCAAGCTTGCCTCTCTATGTGTTTCACTGCTTCACGGCCCTCTGCAGACAAGTTAGCATCTAATCCTCCTCCTAAATAATGAACATCATACTATAGACACACAGAACAATAATGTAAGGACTAAGTGACTAATGACCGAATGTCAAGTGTCCTAAGCCAGTGACTGATCCTTGAGGCTCTCCTGATTAAAGTGCTGCCAAATGAAATTTCGTAATATATGTGTGTAACTGTTTCCTGCAAGTGTCTTTTTAAGCTCAGGACGGATGCTTTAATTGCAAGGCTGGTGAAAGCTGCTTTGTAATCTGAAGAGGGTTTGTGTAATGCATGCACATACTTAGTGAGAGGTAATGAACCCTTCTTCACCTCCTATCCAATGAAGCATTAGCACCACCAGTTGGTCATGGAGCCTGAATAACACCCCATCCCAACTGCAATAATCATCCAAGAGCTTTACTCAGGTTCTTAAGACCAAAGCATTGTGTCATTCAGCTGGCCTGAAGCTGAGGCAAGTCCCGTTAAAATTGCACGGGTGCCTTTTTTTCTGGATTTGTCGATCGTATCTGATCTGTTCCAGCTTGAAATTTAAACCACACTAATTAGGGAATCAGAAAACTGTAACAAGGAGCACAGCTAAATCCCAGATCTTTCAGCACAGTCACATTTTTCAGTTCACTGCTGAAAGACTGAAGAGGATACAGAGAAAACACTGTCAATGTTTTGGACTTCAGAAGCAGGACTGATAAGGGAAGGGAAAAAGGACCTGGAACTCACCTATTCCCACTGGAAGTTTTGATATTCTTTGTGGCACTCTTGCCACATGCTTTCTGAAATACTTTTCCTGTTTGCACTTGTAACAGTAAGGACAATAAAAAAATAGTTTTCTTTCCTTCATAATTTCATGTTCCTTTCTTCTTTAGTCCAAATGAGCTTTGATTTGAGGCTATTCCCACAAAACCACACATAATTGTTCAATACAAATGTTCTGTGGTGTTTTCACTGATTAAAACACTGTGAGGGGTTAAAAATGTAGAGCAAAGTATCATAGCTCTCAGTATGACTTTGTGCCTGACGCTGGCACACAATGCTAACAGAGCAAGGTGCTTTACTCACGAGTAACACCAGATCTTCTCAGCTGACAAGCATTTGTACTATCCAAGTTTCCTTTGCAGAGTTGGAGAGCTTTTTGTAAGACTTTTTTTTTTCTTTTTTCTTTTTTTTCTTTTTTTCTTTCCAGAGCTTATTAAAATGAAAAAAATTCTCCAACCCATTGCTTAGTTGTTTCTCATAGGTTGTACGTTGCTCAGAGAGCATATCTTCTTCATGCCCTGGCTCTCAGCTATACAGGCTCTCTCTGAAGAGGCTGGACAATATTCAGTACCATGTAGCACTCAGAAGTGGCACTTTGACTGTAAATATTATATGCTGCTGTAAGAACATTGGAATGGTAATACTCAAGCAATTACTTTCCTTTCAAGATCATTAAACACAAATCTGACTTGTATTTTAATAGGACTGCCAATGTATTTAATGGGGGGCAGTAAAGGGTAGGTTTTTTCTAATGGATGAATGTTTATATTATTATCCACTCTGAGAGACCACATTAGAAGGAGACTGTATAATGCTCCTGTGTTTTGCCTCAGTCCTTTTTGCACAGTACTCAATTTTTCTCAGTTCTGTATCTTACTGTATGATGGCAAAACTGCATCCACAATAAATCCCACCACCATATTCTGATTATGAGACAAAAGAGACTGAATACAGTCACGCTGAAAAGAATTTGCAATTTGCATCTCCCTTGTGTCTGTTAAAAGTTCAGAAAAAGCCAATGCTTGGCAAGTTGTCAGATTTGGACAGTGACACCTGCTATGCAGCCAGGGGACAGGCACTGTAGGATCAAGAGCAACACCAGCTTCTCCATGGCACTTCACAAACATGTCAGGGGACTGCTTGGAATGATTCCTCAGCCGTTAGTAGGTGTTTGTGCCTCTATGTCCATTCCCATCTCTGTGTGGCCTGCCAAGCAGAGTGGTCATCAGTGTGAGACATGCTGTGGGTGGCTGGGTCAGTGTCGAAATCAGCAACTGCTTTGCCACAGCACAGCCCCACCCACTGCCACTGCCACCTCCACCATGGGGACCCACTGGCTGGAAAGCTGTAAAGATCTCTAGTCTGTTATCAACTCCATAAGCAATTTGGGCAAACTTGTTTTTGCCTACTTATTTCAGATCAGTAACACATCTGCATTACCTTGTCTCTGTGAATTTAAGTAACATACTTTTGCTGAGGATAGAGTATGAGGTGAGCTGGAAATCAAAGCCAGCTTGGGCTGGTCCTCAGCAGGCTCTGCATTTTGGCTGCTCAGCAAAGAGCAAATGCTGCAGTCTGTTTCCATTTTTCACTCACTTCTTGAAAGCAAAGGCTGGAGATTACTGTGTGACATTATTGGTTAACATCTGGTAATCTCTGGACAGTAGTTAGAGAACTTTGACTTTTCATCTCCCCCTGCACACATAAACACAGACCCTTCTCTGCTAAGCACAGGGAAGGTTTTGCCTATATCTCAGAGCAAATGAGGGTCTGTAAATTGTATGATGTGCCCAAAATGCAGGACTGAGAAGCACATTTCTCTAAGGTCAAGGCTTTTGTAACGATCTGAATTTATCCATGGAGGTTTGTTCCAAACTTGTACCTACCTCGACAGCTGAGCATGTGCCTGTGAACCACCTGTATCCTCACTAGAATCTTTCAGCTGCAGATCTTGATGTCTTCACGCTTGAGATTTGTGGGCTGTAGTTACTACAAGCTTATCAAGCAGAATTTGGTAGATGTTTATAGGTGTACTTTGTAAGTATGGCAATTAAAACCACCAGGAAGTTGGCTTTAAGTCCAGAGCTCATAGAATTAAAAGGAAAAGCAAGGTGAAAGATTTTTCATTACTTCTGTATTTTAGTGGATAACAGCAAAAGCCAACCAGGAATTGCCCCAGGACCAAATTTGTAACCAGGATGTATCATGCTAAAAAATTGATTGATAAGGGTGAGAGCCTCCAATCATGAATGAATTCTGCAAGTTGCAGACGGAAATAATGAAGATGAGCACTTTCATCTCCCCTCTCACTCTGGGGACCAGAGAAATCATTGCGCAAAGAGGTTCCCTGTCCTATCTGCTTGATGTGGCTCTGCTCCAGCAGCACCTTTCTGAAGACCTGCTTGACAAGAGCTTGGAGAGGGCTTTACCAAAAACTCCCACCCTTAGAAGAGAGACAGAGCACAGAGGAGGCAGCAAAGGCACTACATGATTGCAAGGGCAGAGAAGAGTGTGGAGCACAGTGTCTAATAGCTGGGAGGCAAAGACAGAACATGCTCAGTGGTGAGCAGGCTCACAGAAATGTGTAGCTTGCTCCCTCCTAAGAGCTGCTGCAAAGAGAGCTGCTCCAAAGACTACAGCTGCCATGGTCGGGACTGTGATCAGAGAAAACTGTTGACATTCTCCGTGTTAAGGATGGTGATCGGGAATTAATGGATAATTTAGCCTTTTTGCTTGCAGAAATAGTTTGATGTGCTTTTAAAATAAGCATGTAAAGAGACTGATGTGTGACATTTGTGGATTCAGATGTTCTGAAAAGTGACAATCCTGTACGGCAGAGAATAAGGCTTAAAAGAGGATATTATTTATAAAAGCACCACCGTGCACAGGCAGTGTTTATTTACCATTTAAATGCCTCATTTCTGTTCTGGCTGTCTGTGCTATAATTTGCACAGACACTTAAACTTGAGTATAAATAAACGCAAAGAAGTAATGTTTATGCAGAGTTAAGATGAGGAAATCAAGCGCTAAAAGATGGAGGCCACTCCTGCAGCATCAGTTCAGCCATCTTATCCAGCCTGGGCTTCCACTGAGGGTCCCTTGAGTGGCAAGCAAGAAGCCATCCACACTTGTGTTTGAAGAGCTTGATCAGAATACCAGTGTTGGAGATGTGGCTGAGATTTAATGAGCAGGTGCATAGCGTAAGCCAAGCACCGTATGGTATCTTACCATTACGGAAATGCATGGGATCTGATGAAGCACCTCAAGCATCTTGCCAAGATCCACAAAATGGGAAATGTTTTCACCTCGGCAAAATGAGACATAAACCCTGCTCCATAATGAAGGTGGCAAGTGCCAGGGAAGTGCCCCAGGATGGCAGGCTGCAGTGGGAAACATTTGTCACTAGCCCCTGCAAGTGTTGGAAAGGGGGCAACTAAACTGTTCCTCCTCCTTGAGCTCTGCCCCCATGCCACAAACCTGTAATTAACCTCTTTGCTCCCACACATTTGACTCTCTCCCCTACCTTTATGGACACATATGTGGGAGAGGTGAGGTCATGTCATATGTGCACAGTCCCATGAGGACACGGTGCAAAGACGCTGTCTTCCCACGGGAGAGGACATGGGGCAGGGAAGGGGTGGGGGTTCTCACGGTGACAGGATGCCTTGACTTCAATCTCTGGACTTGGTAGGAAAAGATTTACACCAGTTCATGTCTGTGTTTGAGGAAAGAAATCTGTGGTAGAGTTAGAATAAAATATTAGGGGTATAAATGCCTCATCCGGTCCCCTTTATTTGTCCAGGCAGAAGTAGTGAGTTATTTTGGCAGAGGAAGGGAAGGAACCTCTTGCTTTCTGCGTCTATTAAAAGGGTGGAAAAGTCACATCTTTTTTTCATCATGTTACAGCACATTTCTGCCCTTGGCTCCTGAGAACAGACAGTAGGAAGAGAAATGGGTGCAAGGAAAGGTTACGCTTCTTACTTACCACATCTGCTCTGTTGTAGTCTACGGGGAAGGTGCCCTCGCGGAGTTGTCCTCTTGCATAACAATGGCTGTGATGACTTTTTCAGCACAGCCTCTCTGGCAAGTTCCTGTGAAGCCTCTCTGTATTGAGAGAGCACCTGTGAGGCAGGAAGAAGTTGTGGGGAAATGAGGGCACACCAAATTCTGGAATGCCTGTTCCAGAGTCGCAGTCACAGAAGATGTTTCTGGATTTGCAACAAGCCCTGTTTGGAACATCAGATCTTCCTTTGCTTCTGCTTTGGCTGCATCAAAGAGAAAAGTCTGTAACCAGCAAGATGTTCAACATCACTTACCTTGCAAGAGAAAGATCACAGAGTCACAGAAACATCCAGGTTGGCAAAGCCCCTCAGGATTACCAAGTCCAACCTATAACCCTACTCTACAAGATTCACCTTAAACCATATCCCTAAGCACCATATCCAAACAACCCTTAAACACATCCAGGGTGGGTGACTCAACCATCTTGCTGGGCAGCTCATGCCAGTGCCTGAAAGAAAGGAAGTGCAGCTGGGGTCTGCTTTGGCTTCAAGTGGGGATAGGGCAGTGTCTGTGCCACGCTGCTGTTTGTGGCTCTAACTTGCTTGAGGAACCATTGTTACCTTTCTTAGGCCAGTGTTACCACCCGTACCACTACAGCATTATCCAACATGCATGTTGCCACAGAAAAAGCATTTTCTTATGTTCTGCCTTTACTGTAGGTGAACCTGACAACTGAGATGTGTTTTACAGGTATGAGGTCACACCTCTTCCTACATTGGGTGCAGGGGTACGGAGCTGCACATGGGCCTGCAGGACTCCGGTGAGTTTTCAGGCCAGCAGAAACAGTCTGGCCCAAGGTGCAGCACAGGGGAACTTAGCAGTGCACACAGAGCCCTCCCTTCCACAGCACAGTTAGGCACCAGGGCTGCAGAGTGCCCCAGCACTCTCCTGGCTCTGGTCCTGGCCATGCAACAGCAACGTGAAAGCTGAATGCGTCAGTCCCTGGCCAGTACCAACGAGCTGTCACGTTTCCAAGGTATTGAGAGGGAAAAACAAGCTGTCCTTAGTGATCACCAGGGAATATCAGGTTGTTGTTCTTCTCATGCTTCCCTAACAACTCTGCAGCTTTGCCCACAGCAGCATGTTTACTCTCAGTCGTATTTTGATTTAGTTACGGTTAGCATTGGGAGCAGCCCCTGTCGTTACTGACAGCAACGGCACACAGCCTATTGACTTCAGTAGGAGGGGAATGTCACCCTTCTGCACATATGAGTGTGCATGAGTGTCTTTTGAAAAGCACTAGCCATACATTAATACTAATATCTAAGACCACTATTCCTTTGAGTCTGCCTGATAGGCAGCAGGCAGGGTGTGAACTGCTCAATGTATCAACTAAGTGAAAAATAGATAACAGAGAGAAAGCAATACATTTAACAAGGTTTTCACTCTCATAGAGACATTTATTAGACAGCAAATATAATGCTGTTCATATAATTGTTTATATTCATCATGAAGACCTAAAGTAATTCCTGGTATCATGGCTTAGATGATGAAAGTCAGATGAAGCAACATTGCCATATTCCTTAAAGAAAGTTTGCTGATAAAACTCTGCTTCTTGTTATCTCTTCCATACATTTGGTCCACTACTGATGTGCATCCTGCATGGGGCAGTAGACTTTCTAGAGTAAGGGAATAAAATTAATTTCTACACTTTGTTTTTTTTTTTTTCTTTCCAGTCTGCAAGTTTCATTAAAATTTTATCCTGGTTATCCCATCTTTAAAGGGAGACAGAGGGAGCACGGTCATTTAATGAAGGTTCAGTGTGTGGGTGGGGTGAATCAGGAAGCAGCAAAAGCACATGAGGCTTGTTGGATGTATGAGTAGCAAGGGGGCTGCCTCCTGAAACGTGGTTAAATATGTAAACTCTGCCTAGGGAAAATGTTTATTTACCTAGATTGACAGCGATCAAGGTAAAAAGCACTCAAGATAAATGGCTCTTTAGGCAACTTTAATTTGTTGATGGATGGATTGATGGGAGGATGGTCAAAGAAATGACAACATAACTCTCTGTAATGGAGATATCCTGTCTGCTGGAGTTTGCAGTACCATTTGGTCTAATTATTCCTGATCTATCTATGAGCAAACTTTGCTCCCAGTGAGACAAGTTGTCATTCCTTTTCTTTAAATACAAAGATGAGGAGGTAAAATCAAGAACAATTAGAGCAAAGGATGATGACATCTTCTGCAGTCAAAAATAGATACAAAATAATGTGTATTTCTTAAAGATGCTTCACTATGTTAACTGAAATAGTTGTGCATTCTATTATGCAGTTTGTATGGGAACAGATGGCTCATTTCACAAATTAAGCCTTGTCTTTTTACATTGCTTCCACAAAATAATGGTGAGTGAACACTGCTATTGTAACTGATCTGCACTTCAAACCTGTAACATCAGAATGGACTCTGCTTTTCTGGTAGAAGTTAATGGGGAAACAAAGAAATCAATCACAGAATGATAGACTGGTTTGGGTCAGAAGAGACCTTTAAGGGTCATCTAGTCCAACTCCCCCTGCAATAAGCAGGGACATCAGGTTACACAGAGCCCTGTCTGACCTGATCTTCAATGTTTCCATGAATGAAGCATCTATCACCTTTCTGGGCAACCTGTTCCACTGTTTCAGGACCCCCATTATGAAAAAACAACCAACCAACCAAACATAGTGTAAATCTCCCCACTTGGACATAGTACTCCAAGTGAGGTGTCATCAGAGTGAAGCAGAGGGGCAGCTGGCCATACTGCCTTTTATGCAGCTGAGGATAGGGTTGGTTGTCCAGGATGTGAGTGCACACTGCCAGCTCATGGCCAGTTTGTGGTCTGTAGTGACAACTTTTTCTCAGTAGCAATAGCATAGTTGAGAAAAAGCCACGTATGTGGCTGTGCTTTGTTCAGCTGATGGGTCAGAGGTGACTGCTTGCAAAGCATCCTGAGGAACCACAGAAGTATTCTGCTGTTATTACTGCACTTACTGCAGAAGAAAAAGCTGCCAATCAGCAGCACAAACATGTCTCAGATTTTGTGATCTGGCTGAAATATGCTTGCTCCAGGACTAGCAATAAAAGAGCAAATATCAGTAGCTGCTTCCCTAGCCAGAGGAGTGGCTGTCCCCAGCGTAACTATGGGTAGTCACGAGGTTGCTCTAAGGCACAGCCAATGCTTTTTCCAGGGGTGGATAGCCTGCAGTGTCTAAAGGATCAGTTCCTTTTTAGTTTGGATTCCCAAAACTTGAGTTAACCCCTATCAGTGTCACTGCTGGAAACTGCATCTACAATGCAGCTTATTTTATGTGGCTGGCACAGGGATGGATGTCATGAAGGAGGGCTGCAGCTCAGAGCAGCTGCTTGTGAAGCGGTGCTGGTGTCAGCTCACATCTTTATAGAAACCATCACCACAAACAACCTGAGTGTGAGCTCTGCATGGACCTCTCAGAAGAAAATTCATGGGGGTGAGGGTTGGAACTAAATTACTTTGGCACCAAATTCACTTACCCTGGACCCACTTATTAGGTGATAGATCAGACTTGATGATCTCGAAGGTCCTTTCCAAGCTGGTTAGTTCTGTGTGATCTGTGCAATTACAGGAATAAAAACACTGTAACTCCTGATTCCTGTGCTGGATTGAAGCAAGTTTTTACCTAAAAGGCAAGATTCCTGTAATTTGGGACAATTATGAAGGATGTGATGTGACACTGAACAGATGGGTCTGCCCACCAATGCTTGTTGAATGGGAGTTAGGCAGTCCCTCCCTTGCAATGACATCAAGGTGTCATTGCAGAGCCAAAGCCCCACCCACAGACTGCTGCCAACAGCACGGGGGCCACCCGCAGCAATTAGCCACTGTTCTGAGACCTACTGCTGATTGCAAACTCTCCTTGGCATCAGGATGAGGCCAGGATGAAGCACCAGGTATCTGCTGGAGCAGGGGACCTCCAGGAGACCACAGCTTCATCGCATCATCCTGGTGGGCTGGCTGGCACATGGTGGGGTATAATCAAGAGCCCTTCAACAACTCTTCTCACAACCACAGCATTGCAGGGCTACTGGGGGCACAACCCTATGGAATGCACTTCTGCATGGCTTGGATCAGCCCCAACTACACAACAAGCACATATGCTGCTGCTGGAAATTTTATGTGGAAAAAACCGAGCCTAGATTGTAGCTTATAGTTCTTTTCAGCAGGGCTGCATGAAGCTAATGACACAGAAAGCCATTTGGGTTAAATTGTGAGACTGAAAGATGCGGCACCTGTTTTTATGCTTCACATGCTACTAAAAATACTTCTTCCTTTCAAAAAAGCAACTCAAATTACAATACAAAAGAAAACTCTACAATGACATGGGTGACATTGTCAAGAGGGGGTTCATCAGTGTCTCTGTACACAGGTGTAAAAAAGACAGTAGAAGCAGAAGACATCACCATTGTGTAAACCCTTGGTGCTTCCATGTCTGTGGCAATTCATTGCCATCCTGGTCTCTCCAGGTTAAAAAAAAAAAAAGGAAAAAAAAAAAGACAAAAAAAAGAGATAATGGTAGGTTTTAGACAGGAGAGATGAGAATGATCCAACGTATGGAAGAGCTTCCATATGCAAAGAAACCAAATAGCATCAATTTTTCCTGAAAAAAAATGAATCCTGAGAGGAGAAACATGTCGAAAAGGTGTGGGCGAGGTAAATCAAGACATGAAGTGCTTCAACAGATAAATGAGAGTGAAGGCTTTAGAAACAAACGGAAGTGCTAAATTTAACTGAAATCTAACATTTCAGGGGAAGGTGTGGAAGCCATATGAGGTTGATGGTTTAAACAAGGGGTTATGCCAACCCTCCTAGGGACAATAGCCTTGGGGACAACATGGTGCAAAGACCACTCAACCTGGCTGCAGATAGCAATTCCTTCTGTGCTGGGGTGGAGACTGTGTTTGGCCATGTCCTCATTCTCATTCCATATCAGCTTATGTAATGGGTATGGCTGAGCACAGGGATGCCCAGCGCAGCGGGCGTGGGGGACTCCAGGGCAGCTGTCTCCAGGAGGTGCTGCTGGGAGCTCTATGGACCCTTCTTGTGGGTGCAGCTCACAGGATTTAAACACCACATCTGTTCTTAAAGATTTTTCACCTCCACTCCTCAAAATCAAAGAAAAAACCCTGACTTAAGCGATTTTTTTTACCAGTGAAAAGGGAGCATTGCCAGAGACTATGAACCCCTGTAGAGATTTTACTTTTGCTATTGATTTTATGCGTGAGATGCTGAGCTACTCTGATAATATCTGACAGTGTAAGAAGCCAGAGAGAGAACAGAAAGGTTAATACACTAACAATGTCACCAGGATATCTGGTAAAAATTTTGGAAATCATGGTTTAAAAATCTGAAACACCTCGTTGTTTGTTGCCCTGAGAAGAGTTTTGACAAAATAATCATCCTCCCATTGAGGAGTTTTAATTTTTTTTCATTGTTGTTTTTGTGAGAAGGACATGTGAGGTAAAGTGGGATATGTTAGACAGCTATAAATGCTTCAGAAAAGGAAAAATGCAAGTGGCAGAGATTTAAGCAGTGAGCTGAGGCATTCACAGAGAAGGTACATACATTTCCTACCTTGCTTTGTGGCTTAGGTTGCATCAATGCCATGACAGTTCCTTGAGTGTTAAAATCCCTCATTGCAAAGAGTATTTTTAATGAAGATGTCTCTGATTAACAGGATTGCTCCTCTGGGACAATGCAGACCAGAAGGCATGGGGATGTGGGACAATGCATCCTCAGCTCCTCTGGAGCCTCAGAAGACGTGCAGCCAGATCTGCCCTTTCCACAAAAAAAGCTGCTCCAACAAGCAAGCTGCTCTCTGAAGACATCTACCCATTCAAAATAAAATTTAGAGCCAAATGTTTTCTAGAATGATGTTATTATCAGGGATAAATTGCTTTAAAAACACAAATAGACATTTAGATGAAATGTTTGCTGTAGTTTGGTTGCTGCCTGGGTTTGGTCGCTCTCCTGGGCATAATGGTTTGGACCTTTTTGGACTGAGGAGGCACTTGAATTCATAGAATCATAGAATGGTAAGGTTGGAAGTGACCTCAAGGATCATCTAGTTCCAACCCCCTGCCATAGACAGGGACTCCTCCCACTACTACAGGTCACTCAAGGCCTCGTCCAACCTGGTCTTGAATATCTCCAGGGAGGGAGCAGCCACAACCTCCCTGGGCAACCTGTGCCAGTGTCTCACCACCCTCACGGCAAAGAACTTCCTCCTAACATCCAGTTTCAATCTCCCTTCTGCCAGTTTAAACTCATTGCCCCTTGTCCTGTCATTGCAAGACCTTGTAAATAGTCCTTCCCCAGCCTTCCTGGAGGCTCCCTTCAGATATTGGAAGGCTAGTATAAGTTCTCCTCGAAGCTTTCTCTTCTCCAGGCTGCAGAGCCCCAACTCTCTCAGCCTGTCCTCATAGCAGAGCTGCTCCAGCCCTCTGAGCATCTTTGTGAATTCATGTCAGTGACTTCCTGGGCAAGTGCTCTCATATCAAGGGTCTTCAAAATAAAGCATAACATATAACATTTTAAAAGTGTAGGTCTGGACAACTGAGCTCTGGAGGATGAGGAGAAATTGGATCACAATTGCAGTCTTCAAGGTTCCAGGTGGTTAATGTCAGGACTCTCCTCACACATGGTCCAGAGAACCTGAGCCTCATGCGTGGCTTCACATGAGTGGCCCCACCTGTAAGAAACAAAGAGGTCTCTGACCTGTGCTGGGCTGCTTCTGCTGGTACCGTATCTGTCCACACACGTGCCTAGTTGTGGGCATTTGAATTACATGTCAGAAATATTGACTCCTTAAAAAAAATGAGTGCTTTCCATACAGCTACATGAGGATTGTATGCCAAGAGACTAAGGTATCTTTCATTTCAGTTCATTTAGTTCAGCGAGTCTGTCCACTGTAACTGCAACCCACTCTGCTGTCAGGGAATGTACTGGAGCTACCGCCCAGTAAGAGAACCAAAAAGTATACATCTGAAGTGACAGCATGAAAAAAGTGAATGGGGGTGAAAGATAATTAGCTGAGGCAAGGACAAGTAGGTAAGTCTCCACAGTCATAATTTATGTGGGATATTGTTATAGTTATTACCATGCAATTTAACAGGAATACACCAGAGCAATTTTCCTATCTTAAAACATGCAGATGCACTCACATATATATGAGAAAAGTCTCAGAACTCAAATCATCCAAAATAATCAAGAAAGTTATTATCATAAACAGTACAATTAACACAGGGATCACAAGGGATGAGTCTCCATTTCTGATAATCTTAAGAGAAAATGAAAGCATTATTAAAACTTCAGTGTAGAAAGAGTAGCTACATTCACATCTCTGCACATCACCAGCACTCTGTGGTCTTTGTCAGTCCCTCCTCTACTATTTCTTTACCAGTCCCAGAACCAACAAAGCATGTAGATTTGAGGTGTCCTGAACCAACACAGATGGTGCTGAGAAATATTTGGACTGTCCTTGCTAGTTTAAACTGATTTTATTTTTATTTATTTTTTATTATATTTTTTTTTTTAACTGAAGAGGAGCAGTTTTCAGTTACTAAAGAGGAGGAGGAGGAGAAGGAGGTATGGCCACTATGGGTACAAGCTTCTGGGAATTTAAAGTTTCAAAGAGAAAAATGGTGCTTTATGATGGTCTGTGCTGCCATCCATAATTTACAGGCTTCTTCTTTTGATGTTGCTGTCAATACAGTATTTCTACCAGTAACATGAGATAAAGTGCTACCATTTCAACAAAAGGAGACATTCATCATTTTAATTCACACTTAAATTGCTGAAGATTATCCACTGTCCATTAGACTTCAACAATATCCACACGTAAGCGGTTCTAATCATATGCTAAAATACAATAACCACCAACTCGCAGCACCATCTGAAAAAAGCCTGTCTCTCCCACACTGATAAGTTTCTAGCTCCCTCAGAATTTTTTTCTCTTCTGTTCCTGTATTTGCAGGTGCCCAGTGTGCTTTCAACTTTATAGGCAGCCACCCAGCCATCCTTTGACTCCTCACAGCTTCCCACTGAAGGTGAATAGCTTGTGTATGTTTTAGTCTACTAAATACAGTTTAGAGAGAGCTGTTTTTGTCTTGAGGCATGAGGATAGTCTGGAAGAGGCACTGAGGCTTACTGTTGTCTTTTAAAATCTCTTCCTTAAGCTTAAAAATGTTGCCCCAGATTTGGAAACCAAGCACTTACTCAAGGAGGAGAGATGAAGCACCACAGCTGTCAGTGCCATTTGTGGCATTTCTGGATCACAAAATCATTTTCTATCTGTTTGCCATGTACTGAAATAACAACAAAATGAATCTCCAGATAATGCAGTTCAGTGGTTTTATCTTTTTCGTGTTGATCCTAGAGGTGAGTTGGGACCTTCTTTGAGTTAGCCCAGAGAGCTCTGTCACACTGAGTCTGCCTTACCAGCAAATCACTCTGCAGTTAAAGCAAGAGAAACTTGCTCTACTCTCATGAATTAAGGTTTATGCATGCTTCCTGAAACCCACATTTTAAATGGATCAAATAATGAAAGCCTGTTATGTTATTTCAAGGTTTGGGTGGGGTTTTCTTTTTTTCATGATTTCTTTTTTAATACTGTGCTAGTCCATGTCTGTAAAAATCTTCTTCCCTCTGTTTGCTGAATCATGCCTGGAATCCATATTAGAAGTCAAGTGTAAAAAGAAGGAGGGGAAGCTGTGCTACAGGCAGCTGTTGTTGTCAGTGCCCTTTCCTTCTCTAAAATAAAAGTCACATAGAAACTTAAAAATCTTGCTAGGCCTCTATTCTTTACTGCCAGCATTACCTCCCTTCAGAGCTATATAAGGGCAAACATTTTCCTTGAAACAGAATTAACCCATTCACAAGGTTTGGAAAACAGGCTTTCTGCCTTTCTCACAGCTGACACCACCTCATACTGCTCTTATATGCCTGTGGCTTAGTGTGTCCTACTCTCTCTTTAGCCCTAGCAACTGCTTCACAACTCTAAAGCACAGAGGCACAGTGAAGCTGGACACTTGCATTTGTTCTGCTCTAATCAAGACACTGAGTTAAGAGGAACAGAGTGATGAAAGAGCTGCTGATAGCACTTCAGAGGCAAAGCTTACAAACACACAACTGTGGCAGAAAGTTGTATAATCCAGTATTAATTTGAATACGTGGGAATATACAGATAAAATCTCAAGTCA
Source organism: Semnornis frantzii (assembly GCA_013399775.1). NCBI lineage: Eukaryota > Metazoa > Chordata > Aves > Piciformes > Ramphastidae > Semnornis > Semnornis frantzii. The sequence continues at coordinate 20,000 of VWYK01019483.1, read as the reverse complement.
ATAATTAGGCTGCTAATTGACAAGACACTTATCCCATCCCAATGTGAATCATGATCCTTAACCATTGCATGCTGCTGCTGGAACAGGAAGCAAGACAGGTAAGCACAGCCACATAAGAAAGACTTACAGTTAATTTCACACCTATATTTAAAAAAAAGAGAGAGAGAGATATTGAGATTTTGCATATAGAAATAGAGAGATTTTGTAGCTCTGTCCCCCAACCTATGATTTGCTTGCCAGCATATGGTATGGATTTGGAGAGACAGGACAAGCGTTTGAGAGAGATCTCTACTGAGGGGACTGAAATAGATAAATTGCACCAGATTTGGGCAAGCTGTTGAAACAGAACCAGTATGAGACTAGGAGAGTAATATCATATGGAAATACCATCGATGCATGCCTTGCTTGTAACTCTACCCTAGGAACTTTCTATGGCCACTGCTGGAGACAGGACGCTGAGATGTGCCTTCCTCTGAGACCTTATGGTTATTCTTATGTTCCAGTGAAATCACAGTCAAAAGTGCTGCTGTCAGGAAAGCCATGCTGGCTTCATGTTGGCTTCATGTTGGCATGAAGCATGTGCTTAGCTGTCCATCTTATTTTATTATTTTGTTATACATTTTCTAGCCTTCGGTGCTTCATTTACCTCTCAAAGATGTATCTACAAAGTTATTAATTCCTAGTGATGCATGAAAAGTCATTCTGATGAATTTTAGATGAATTACATCTTGGGTATTTCAGACAACAGAGGGAAGATGACTTCCCTTATACTTCTGTGGTACACCTGAGGAAGTAGTGACACAGCCTGAGCAATTTCTCTGCCTTGCAATTCTCTCCTCATACACATCATCAGCCCTTATTTCTTTTTACTACTTCAGATATTTTTGTGCATTTACTTTGCTTTTCACTACTGTGAAGTTACATAAGGTGATTAATGTTCTTTGACTGTGTAATGACTTCACTTGATTTGTGAAAAAATAATTAGAGAAGAAAGAAACTGCCCTTAGAGAAAACCATGAGACCAGATGGAAAGGTATGTCTTGGGCGTGGGAATGGTTGCACAGTAGTTTTGGGTGAACAGTCACTGGGTGATTTTGCTCTCTCATTTCCTCAGTGATGATCTCAGTGACCAGTGTCTCTTCTAAATTATTAGAAAAGTTTAGGAGAGAAATTTATCAGCAAAATTTGCCCTTCTTGGCCAGCAGATTCATCTGAGTTAATCCTCTCTGAAAGATTTGACCAGCCAGGGAGGTCCTTCCCCATAACTTCAGTATTTATCAGAGGGTTTGGTTCGGTTTCAGAGGACAAATCATCAGACTGGCATCTCCACACCCAGGTGGGAGTGAATACAGACCAACCTCTGCCAAAATAATAACAATAATAAAGGAAGACGGGTTGACTAGTGCTTGTGCGCAGCCACTTCCTCCACTAATGAAGCTTGAAACAAAGGAGAGAGTACAGAAAACAAATGCAACACAGGATGCCATCTACTTGCACTTACCACTGCTGTCTTGCAGAGGTGGCTTCATACTTCGGCGGTGTAGGACTGCACACCTTGCAACAGACCTCAAAGTTCTTTTGTCCTGTTCCATGGCATTTGTGACAGCAAGTAATAAGCATGTGAGGTTGTGTGACTCTTTCTGTCTGAAAAGCTGTATAGGAACCTGACCTTAAACATAAGGAACTACTTGACTCAGCTTATTGTGTGACCCTGAAATAAGACTCACATTTCAGAGAAGTTCTAACCTTATTCACTTGAAATGTTTTCCTCCTAAACATATTTCCAATGGATGTCCAAGGGTATTAGAAACCTGAAAAAGGCACCTACTCCTGAAGGTTTTCTCACTGCCTTTCAAGGTCAAAAGCTTGTGGTTTCATTCAGGTTGTATGTATTAGCATGATAAGGGAAAGTTCATTTGGTGCTGATCAGTGAAACTACATTGGTTTATGCACATTTGGCAAGAATCAATGCACTGTCTTCCTGTACAGGTACAACAATGGCTTCCATCAAACTTTTGGACAAAAATCCCCTACCAACTCACTTGTTAAATTGGATCTACTGACTCTTTCATCCCAAGATTCTTCTTCCTCTCTAGTTAAAACACTCTGGCTTTTCTAGGACACATTTCATTTGGTCTGAGAATCCAGTGACCAGGACAAGCTGGAATACAAATAATTTTCATCTAGCTCCAGTGTGATCTCAGAGGCTTTCAGCTGGAGACATTTTAGAGCTGGAATCAGTTCTATACAGTTCTGAAAAGCATCAAGCCAAGTTTTGACATGTCATAAAATATTTACTTCTAACCTGAGAACTTGTGCAGCAGCTGAAAACAGGATTAAAAGAAAAAGAGGTATCTGGTACAGTGTGCATGCAAAGGTTCTCATTCACTTTTATGTTCCTCTGTTGAATCTTAATTTCGCTACATCATATTGATCCGAGTTAGAAAAAAATATCCTACCTCCACAAAATAGGAAGAGTTATGAGCTATGTTTTGGGTCTAATTCCACTCTCCAGAAAATTGAGGGGGTGCAAAAAGTTAGTTCTTTGCAGCCTTGGAAGCACTTATTAGTTCACAATCCAGATTACCTGTACTAGCTCATTTTAAAGTGATGAGAATTCTGAGTCTTGGGGGGAAAAAACACCAGGACTGCCAAATGTCAGGTTTCTCTCTTAAACTTCCCAAAGTTTCTCTAGCTACAATGCTGAAATCCTAAAATCCACACACGTATATTTGCTAAATATGTTATAATCCACACCCATATGTGACATCAAGAAAATCATGGGATTTCAGAAACTTCTCAGCATTTGCAGATAGAGAAAATCAGTTGGGACACAAAACTAGTATCTGCTACCTCAACATATTCAGATTTCCAATGTCTGCTTAATTAGGTAGCTTGTTGTTGGTACAGATCTCAGGGAGGTTATCTATTAATTTATCATGAAGAAAGCATGTTCCCAAAATCTTATTTACATCTGAAAAATGAATGGGATTGAGTAACCAGTGCCAGGGATGAGTAATCAGTGCCAGGTTAATTATGCTTCACTGGCCTGCAAGGGATGGGGAGCTTACAGACATAGCAGATCACCAGCCTGGACTCACTCACTGCCTGGCTCCATGTCTGGTCACTGTGGATTCCCACTGTGCCACTTTCCCCCACCTCAGCTGGCCATGTCATTCAAGTGGTTCTTAACTATTTCTGCCTTTTTGAGGTAGATATTTCCTTGTTCATCTTATAAAGGTGTTTAAGCTGTGCCTGTGACACAAATCTTAATGGAGATTGGCAAATACTGTACAGTTCTATCAGGTCTATCTATGAGTTTTCACAATAACACCTTAGGCAGATTTCCTAACTGTGTGCTGTTTCTTGATGGGGAGTTGTTCCCCATCAAATGAGTGAGCATGAGTGAGCAGTGCACTCTTTCCAGGAGAACAAGAGGTCTGTTCACTTCCCAAACAGAAATTTGGGTGTTAGAGGAGTGTTCAAATGAGGCTTGGTGATGCAAACACAATTAATGGATGTTGCACCTGCCAGACCTGCAGCAGATATTAATTTTCCTTAGAAAAAAAGGGTCATGAACAGAGATGTCAGGCTGAGACTCCTAGGGAAATGATGCTGTCAGCAAAAGGCCAGGCAGACCCCCGAGACAGGAGCCCGCGCCAGGAGGTTCCTTTTGCTGGGAATGCAGTTTTCCCTGTGGGGAGTGGGGGTTGGCAGCTGCACACCTGCCTCCTCTGCAGCTTCCCAAGTGCCTCCCCAGATGGAAGCATTTGCTGGAGATGGCCTACACTGCTCCAAACAGCTTCCCGAGCCCTGTGGCTGCTGTCAGGGGAAGGAACAGTATGTGAACCATGGCATTGTTTCATCTCACTAAGAGGAAGCAGATAGCACAATGGATAAAATGATGTTCACAGTTCCCATGTGTCTCTCAATACTGGTGCTTAAAAGCACTGTTTGGATACAGTAGATCAGCAAATAAGCACACAGAGAAGAGTTTTCAAATGCTTCAAAGTTGCACTGCAACAGATTTCCTCAATTTCTTCCCATCTTTCAGTCTCCATAACCATGATACACAAGTGATTGATGTAGTGCTTTACTCCATATACCTTCTTGTTCTTGAAGCCTCTGGGGATGTCTTGCACTTGAAGCATTCTCCTTGCATTTGGACACTAAAGGGTTTGTGCTGAAAAGTAAAAGAGCTTTGTTGAAAGTCCATCTGTGAAAGACAGGACAAAAGCCCTGGAGCCACAAGATTTATCATACCTGATTTCTAGGAACCTGGCCCCAGAAAGTGACCTCACATACCTGTAGCCTCTGTCTGCAGTGCTGGGTGAGAGTGAGGGATCTCAGAAAGGGACCTGGCCCTCCAAACCTCCTGCACTACCCTGTAGCCAGGCTGCTGAGCAGACTATTGCTTGGGGGTAGCCCCTGGAGAATGAGGTTTCCTCTCCTGCCTGCCCTTCACAAGCCAGCTGCCCTGTTTGGGAGCCATGCAGGCAATGCTTGTCTGAGACCTAAGGCTAGGATCAAACATGAACCTTCAGGTTTTTCTCTTTCTTCCATGAAGAGATCATGGATCACTCACCTTTAAAACATAACGGGAGGTGCTGGAGTTGTGACAAACCAATGAGAGCACTCACCAGAACAGGAGCACTTGGGATCCCTTTAGCTGCCCGAGGACAATTGTGGCTTTGAAGCTAACTCCTGGAACACACATCCAAAACCACATAAATCCTACCGGGAGCACAGCCAATGCCCAGGTCTCCTCCAGTGAACACTCTAAGTTAAACTAAGTGTGTAACTTTTCTGAGTTACACTTAAGAGTGTCTCTAAGTTACACTAAGAGTGTAACTTCTCTGAGTTACTCTTGAGTGTCTCTAAGTTAGACTAAGAGTAACTTCTCTGAGTTACACTTAAGAGTGTAGAGGAGTTGGTGATCCTGAGAGTCATTTCCAACCTGAATGTTTCTGTGATCCTGTAGGGCTTTCCTTTTCTCTTTGGCCCAATAAAACCTGAGTCATTTTCTGGGAAGTGGCAAGTTGAAATCCATTGTAAATACCACCTGATCTGCAGTATGGAAGTGAGCTTGAATGATTGCTAAAATATGAGATGAGAATTTACTCTCTCCTCCTGCTTCCACAGACTCTCCTCCTGCGTTATTTCCTAGGAATATTTGTTTGCATTCTCTGCACTGCTGCTAGCCACACTGGGACTTCACCCACAGTGCTCACTGAAGCACCACCCCAACTGCTCAAACTTCAGCAAGCTCCTTGCAGCAGCAGCAAAACCCCAACGCATCAACAGGACATCTTAAAACAGTTACAAAATGAAGTGGAGGGCACTGAAAAAGAGATATTCTGTCACCTAGTCACTTCTCCTTTTGTGAAGTCACACATAACACAAAGTTAATTAAACCACCTACTCTGAGAAAAAAAAGGACTGTTCCATTTGGTAAATTTAGAAACAGCTGGTTAGTTTTATCCATTACTTTTGTGCTAACATCAGTTGAGCTCATTCAGCTCTCTCTTTTTATGAAGCTGTCCTTCCTATGCTACCTGATAGCTACTAATTGCTGCAACTACATTTCTGAATTGCAAATTTTCTGCACTGATAAAAACTTTGATTGCCTGTCAGCTACACATAAGGAAAAGATCACCAGTGCTAAATGAGGTGTTCCACGCTTGGATAATAATGCCTAATGAATTATTCAAAAAAGAATGCTTGAATGAAGCAAACAATTTGAAGGGTTACTAGCAGCCGTAACAGTTCAACAGCCAAAAGAACAAAAGTATCATCCTGAAAATTACACTAATGATTAAAAAATGCGTATTAATTCTACATTTGGAGAAAAAAAGAAATGCCAATCTGATTTTAAAGGTTAATCATTATTTTTTCACTAATGCTCTAATCTCTGGGAAAAACACCCTTTACCAATATTTTGGGACATATAATATTATGACATAACATATTTATACAATTTTCCAGGCATTAACCCTCTCTGCAAATTTCAAATTTCACTATGAAAGAACCAAAAGCCATGTTTAAAAGCGATTATTGTCCACAGGATCCTTTCTATTGCTCTAAATGAACATTCTGAGCTCAGTTTCCAGCACAGCAGTAGCATCCTGGTTGCACCGTAGTCAAGCACCACTAAGGTGCTCTCAAGAGATGAGCCAGAGCTTGGCCTCAGCCACAGCAAAACACAATCTGAATTACTCCAGACTGACTTTGGTGTGCTGAAGACAGATTCTGGCTCTCACCGTTTGTTTTATGGCAATATTTGCTAAATGAGGAGTGATGGGTGATGGAAACAAGATCCACGTGTTCAAGCTGTAATAAAAACAACAGCTATATTCACATAACTGCTGTAATGAGTAACACTTTCCATCCTAGATTTGATTATATCTTTAAAAAAAAAAAATGTGGCTGGTTAGTAGGGAAAGGAATATTTTCTCTAAATGTTGCTCTCTAAAGGGAGAAGGATAAAAGAAAAAGAAATCCTTAATAAACCATGAGAATTTCATGGATGTTCAATGCTGACGCATTTTCAGCTTTCATAAAAAATACATTTCCCAAATCAAAAGTGATAATTTATTATGACAGACTCTCTGGTTGCCNAGTGACATGGTCACTGTTTTGCTCTTAAAACACTCCTAGCTCTCGCGTTTGGAACTGAGCTAAGGGAGAGACACCAGCAAAAGCAGAGAGGTTTCACGATGCTACTGCAATGTTGACTGTGCTGAGGAAGGATTTGTACAATAGCATTTACTGAAATGAAACCCAGCCAAGCACTCAGCTACCTCTGCTGCAATTTTACAGCTATAAAGCCTTTGGTATTAGACGCCAATTAGTAGTTTTATTATAAAGATGTTCAATGTCAAGATAACACTTCTTCTCCTTCCTGGCAGTGACACTGAATGGTGGATAGAAGAAATGACTTCAGGAAAGCTTAGCTGACCATCTGCTTAGGCCTGCTCACTCACTGATGATTAATCCTTTCCCTCGAGGACAATGTCTCCATGTGTTTCTCTTGCTGTCTTTTTGATGTCACAAAAAGAGGTTGATAAACACATTCAAGTCACAATTAAAAAACATTTTAACTGACCAGTTGCCACTGATGATATTATTAGACAGTTTTAGTCACCGTTGTAACAATGCGTTTAGTGGTGTTGATGTGAAGCAGAAATGAAGTTTCTTTAATGCGTCTCCTACCTATTTTTATGTTTAAGTGACATTTAAATGCTTACCTTCATGCTTGCAAACAAGCAGTTTGCAAAGGAGAGGGGAAGAGGGTTATGTTTTACCCTGCAGAAGCAAAACCTCTAGAAACAATATGCTGGGGGCTGCTGTGTTGCCAGCAAGCGGTGGGACAGGAGGAGCAGAAGACCTAACCAAGATATTAGGTAGATTGCACTGATTACTTCTACCCACATATGCCTTCTGACAAATGCACTTGACTGATTTCCCGTTTCCTCACAAGAGGTCAGAGAGCAGTGGCAGGAACACACAGGAGTCACAGGTGACACTGGTTCATCCCATTGGTGACACAGAAGCTGGTACAATAATGGACAGAGCAGTGTTGAATCCTGTCTGTCTTCTTCCCTCTCATGGATGATGATGTGAATTTTGCTCCATGTGGGAGGCAGGTTCATGCTTGTTACTCCTCAGAGTTGTCATGATGGAAGTGGTGATTAGTGAGGGACTAACCACTGGCAAATGAGAGGACCAGCCTTCAAAAGATTGGTAGTTGCAGAGCTCAGCACCTCTGGCCACAAGATTACTTTCTCTTTATGTTCTCAAATGTGAATTTATGCCCTGACCTTTCATCTCTACTCAGCCTGTTATTTCGTATCATACTTTTAACCCTTCCATTCATCTGCATGTGCAAAAAACAGAATCACATTTCTTGACAGCCCCAGACTGGAGGGGCTATAATTCCTAAGTATCTGGGGTGAGCTGTTTATCACCTATCTGATTTAAAGCAAATCTGACCAGCAGAACAGTTAATGATGATCTGCTGGCAATGGATTCCAAATATTGTCCTTCACCTGTGAGAATGGTTTTCAAGCTCTTTATCCACATCATTATGCTTGCATTCATGAAGCCTCACACTTAAGAGTACATCAGCCCCCATCACATAAAATACATCATGAATCAGAAATCAAACAGCCTTAAAGGAAGCATTAGTTCTAGTGATGTGAATCTACTTTATTCTTGTGTAGGTAGGCCTGGTGGAGAGCACTTTCACAATTCTGGTGATGACTTTGAGCATTTCTGCAAAAATCACCTCTTAAAGTTTCCTTTGCCTGTTACAGATCTTTATCTACATCACTGTCTTTCATCAGATTAAGGGACTTAAACTGGCCTGTGACTTGGTGGCATTTCTACAGCTCTGAAAGCTTCCACACTAACAAGCACACTGCCTTTTACCATCAAAGCCAGTCAGTGTTTTCTAGGAGTTTGACTCAGACAACTGCTACTGTCCCTTCTGTGGCTTTACTGGGTGGACACAGACAATTTTTGGTACAGTCACATCCTCCTCTTGCAAGTTGGTCTCTCAATAAGAATTTTACTCATTAACTGAGGTCACAATAAGGGCCTGAATGGTCCTACCTCTCCTTTTGCTGTTGTGATGCCTTAGCATCACATGCGCACATAGAGCACGGCAAGGTTATGGATATGCACTTTACGTTCCAAAGTTATTACATGTGCCAATAACATAATCTTCAACATGAAAAGGTAAAGAAAAGGCTTTCTAGGACAGAAGAGATTCAATGGTGGGATATAACAGAGGAGGAGAGGTGCTTACAGGTGTGGCCTTTAAGATGATTGTGACCGAACTATTTTTTCCATATGATGGCAGCATGAATGGATGCTGAAAATGTATTTCCTCTTTAACCAACCCCCTAAAAAGCAATAAGGAAAAGGGCAGGGTTTTAAACTCTATAAGAAAAAGATGGTGCTTATAAATAGTTTCTTTGCAAAACATCAGGATATATATATATATCAATTTTTAGTGGAATTGCATAGATGTTTTATAAGGGGAGAAGAGGAATAATGCTTGTAGAGGTTCTCAAGGGATGGTTGCTGACATGGAAAACCATTTGCCCCAATCAAACTTCTGGTTTTAATCTGAGATGAAGGATCTAAGCCATTTAAGGGTGTTTCTGTTTACCCCTCAAGCTTCCTGGAGGCAAGAGAGAAGCTTCTGTGATCAATAGTATCAAATGGCATGAAGAAGCATAGAGCAATACATAGGAGCGTACTTTCTATTTCAAAAGCAGAGATCATCTCCTAGATAACAAAATACTTTCCACATCATAACCTACAATTAGTCAAACAGACCAATCTGCTGTACTGGTAGGGATGAAAAGATTTCTGGTTTATTTGAGTTCTTTGAAAATGCAAATTAAGCAGTAGGTGGTACCTTGAGCAAAATCTTGAGGGTGGATTGCTGCAACAGACAGAGAAAGCACTAGACAGTAATATTTTGTTTAAAATGTCCTTTAAAGATTCCATCCTGCAAAAATTTCCTGTGCTTATTACAGAACCAGCATTTTCTCCAGTAGATTTGTGACAGTGTCTTCATAGAGCTGGATATGAGAGGCAAAACTCACTCATTCCCAACATCTAGTTCACAGATTATCTAACTTTAAACATGTCAGACCTCCTCACTTTAAGATATTGCTCCCAGTGGTAAACTACCTGCTACTTTAATGTCTTATCACTGCATGTTACTTTCACTTAAATATTATAAAATCTTTTATTCCAAGAATTTTGGCAGAACAGTAGACAAGACTCTCCCTCTTTGTAAACAAAAGGCTATCACTTTTTGTTGGATCAACGACAAATTTCAGTTTTAAATTTTATGAGCGAACGTTCCTGACTGGAAACTTTTGAAAGCCAAATTATTCAAGAGTTTCAAGGAGACTGTTTTAAAAATTGAGATGCTCAGAGTGCCCAAAATGTAGACTTTTACTTTAAAACTGCCTGCAGAGTCCACGAGAAGTCTAATTTAACATGAAATCATAAGACCAGTTGCATTGACAATTGCAAAAGCAGGAATGGATCTGGCCTGTAATATTGAACTAGAAACTTATTATCAACAAAAGTTGAATCAAATATTGTGCTTGCAGCTGAGTTCTACCAGGGGGAACCCTGGGGAAAATGAAAATGTGCTACAAAGATAAGCCTTGTCATCTCTCTTTCTTTCTTTCTATATTTGGCTTGTGAGATGTTTCCAAATCATAAGAAGATGGTTTTGTGAATAGAATGTGTAAGATGATCCTGAGTAAGAGGCAGTTCCTTGCCTTCATGAGGCAAAGGTCAGATGGCAGAAAGAAATGAAGTAAAAAACTAAGAAAATAGTGATAGATTTTCACAGAGACACTTCAAAATTTGACATTTAAAGTAGATTCAAAGAGATTAAACGGCTTGGAGTAGTCAAGAAACAAATCACATAGATCTGTCATCAGCGTAACACCAGGAGCTGAAACCAAAACTATCCTGATGGCTGTAAGAGCTAAAGAACACACCATAGAAGCAAACCTGCATTGACCAGCAGCAACTCAAGTGACCAATTCTGATCAGGTAGTAATTTTAATGAGTTACAGAGTTAAGGGCATTATAATTATAATCAAGGTGTCAGTAAAGCTCTACAAGTATCTCATGGTCATCAGAAGCACTCAGAGAGACTGCTGTGCTGTGGCAGTGTGTCTCTCACTGCTGCAATGAATTAAAGCACTACAGACTTCAACCTGAAAGATCACAATTTAGGTCCTCCTAAAAAGAAAAAAAACCCACACCAATCAACAGGTATATCTTTGTTTATTTGTTTGTTTTGTTTCTGCTCTATGGTAGCCTTGACAATCTGTTTGGCCATCTCTTTCCTCCAAGGGTCTGTGTTTGTCTCTGGTGGCTGTTTGTGCCTGGAAGGCTTTAATCCTATTCTTTCTTTGCAACACCAGTTCTCCCATAATGTTCACCTGATCAGTCGTTATCAGGCAACTGCCTATTATACCTGCAAAACTGAGATGGAAATTTAGAAGTAGAAAAATAGACTCCATCGTAACTAAATCCACTGAATTCAGAGAGGCAGGACTCTAAGGGGATGCTAATTGATGTTGGGAATCACAGCAGCCACACAGAAAGATAATGGGAAGTGCTGGCGTTAACGCTGAGAGACCAAAACAAACCATACAGACACTGCCCTGGGCTATTAGATTTGGATTAAGTAATTAGCTCATCAGATCTCCCAAGATCCAGGTGCGTGCCTGAAATCTTAGCCATAAGCTGTTTTAACAACAACACAGAGCATGCACATGATGAAAACCAGGGTGTATGACCAAATCCACATCACCCATTTCACTTCGGTCTTGGTACAATGTCCTAAGAAACAGTCATTTTCATTTCCCTTTACCATACTGCCCCAATACAAAGGTAAGATAGCTGGTGTTTTCAGGGTGGTTGCTCCACCACATTTTAACAGTTTACCTATTGTACTTTCCTTGCTTTTCCAGCTCCAAGACTGAGTGACTTTTGTTCATGTCTCCAGCTCAGTTCTACATTTTTCACCCTAGGAAAACCACAAGACATGGAGAGATTTCAGAAAACCTGAGCAACTTCAGAGTTTTGCATCGCACTGCAAAACCAAGTAGCAGGCAGGAGCAATACACTGTAACCAAGGGAAAACTATAACCAAGGTAAAACTAAGTGTCAAAGCCAGTCCCATCTGTGCGCAGCTTTTCAAGTATTTCTCTCCCTTCATACACTGTCTAGGACAGCTCTCTTCTAGTAAAGGCTGTTTTGTCAAAATGCTCTAGAGGGACTTGATGTTTGTCCTCTCTGTATCAAGAACAATGTGCATTATTTCACGTTTCTCAGTAATAAATTTAATTTGCCATGTGTCAGCTCAATTACTGAGCTGATCTAAGGCGCCACAAATATTTCTTGCCACTCATTTTGTGCTCAGTATGCATCATAATTTAGTATCATCAGCACATACTGCGAGTTGCAGTGGGTCCTCCTAGCTAGGTAATTTATTTAAAATCCAAGTCTGAATCCAGATATTAATCATACTTAACTCTTCCCTTTTGGGGGACAAAGATACCTCAGCACAGAAAATTCATTTTCTTTTGTGTGTTTCTGTGCCATGTCCTTCTCGGCCCGTTAGGTTCATCTTCAGAAGCAGCCTGTCATGTAGATCCTTATCAGAGATTTTCTGAAAACCTAGATAAAATATGTCATATGCACTGCAATTATCTACTTTATAACTCCTAAGCTCATTAAAGAGGTCAATTAGTCATTATTGCCTTTTTTTAAACCCCCCTCTGGCAGCCTCAGGTTAGGCTTTGGCTCCTTAATGCAGGCAGCACTGAAACGGAGTGAGTGCTCCCAGGAGCCAAGAGCTCCTGCAGCCAGGGCTGAGTACCAGCACTTTTAGAGGGAAAAGAAAAGGAAGGTAACTGCCCACTTTTCCACTCACATATTAAATATTGATGAAAAGAGTGAGAAAATAGAGCTTGAAATGTAAGGAAATCACATCTGAGCTAAGGAAAAGAAATCACGGAGGGAACAGGGGGAATGGGGGTGAGTAAATGCTGCAGAGCACTTCTGTAAGCAGCAGCTGAAATTAGCAGGGGGGGTATCTATTTGCAAGCAGAACAAATACAATTAGCTGATCCTCCTGTTAATTCTGGCTTCTGGTTGCACAAGTGCACTGCAGGGCACACACCTTCTATACCCTTTCCTCCTGTTCTGCACTTTCCAGGTGATATCTGTGAAACAGCAAAGGAAGAGCACCTCCATTTTGAGCACTGACTTTAACCACCTGGCTGGGATGATTCCTATCTATTTGTTACGAAAATAGGCACACACGGATTTTGTGCTATTCCTAACAAAACATTCCTCACAGCACTGCTCCAGAGTGGCACTCTGGTGAACAAACCAATAGAGCCAAGCATCCAAGAACTCTCTTAACTACCTCAGTCAAACATCCAAGAAGTCTCATAACTGCCTCACTCTTCCTCTGTTGGACCATCTTAGTTTCCCTGTGGGTTCCAGACAGGCCCACGCAGAGCCATGTGAAGATGGAGAAACCCATCTCAGTGAGAAGGACACAGAAAGGCGTGCCCCATCCAGGTGAAACTTCATTTAGGACCCCCTTTGCAGAGCATATCCTCCCTGTTGACAGTGACCTATTCCTAACTCACCTCCTTGATGTTTCCTCTGCCATTGTTGTGCTGCAAATTGCAGGAGAGAAATGGAGTGAGAGAATAAAAGAAGGCTATTCCTTCCTCGATCTCATTATCTCTGCTGAGAAAAATGAGCAGTCATGGCAGTGAGGGAAAAAAAAAAATCTCTGAGGAGTGCTCAGTCCAGACAGAGAAAGCAGCAAGAGAGGAAAAGCCAGAATTAATAGGTACTTTAAAACCATCTGCATTCCAATTTACTACTGGACTCTAGGTCTCTTTTATTAATTTAAGAGTGTTTCTAGTTTATTCTGTCATTGTACTAAATTAGATTTCTATTTCCCTTTATCTTTTTTTTTTTTTT
>VWYK01019473.1:0-21026 GCA_013399775.1 Semnornis frantzii | reverse complement strand
CCACCCATCTGCAGAACAAAAGGACCCTCTTGATGCCGGAATTGTCATCAATGATGACTTTGACAGAACGAGCAGCACATAATTTGCTAGCTCCCTTGCAAAGCTGAAACAGATTGTGGAATAAAACACTGGAGGAGCTGCATATGGGGCGAGGAGACCAGCTTTGAATAGGAACACATGCAGGTGGTCGTTTAGTAGTGGTTCTAAGAGGCAGGACATCCCTAATTTGGAGGGTCATTTGCATTTGGAAACGCTCACTGATAAATAGTGATGTATTTCCCTATAGTAAAGCAGGACTGGTACTGCCAAAGCCACAGCTATTTCTGCTCCAGGGTAAGTTGAACAAACCAGACAGCCCAAGGCACAGTAGAGAGTGGTTTACACTCCAACAGACCTGCCATTAGCGGTGGGTTTGCAGAATACAGATTAGTAAGATATGAAAAAGTGCTTTCTAAAAAATAGAAAAAACAGAGCTTCTTCACTCTCCAGTAAGAAATGATGGATTTCTTGTAGGGCAAGCACAGCAGCTGTATTGACTTAAATGCTGTGTAAAATAGGCAACCTTCAAAAATGTTTTATCACAACCTCCAATTTTGAGTACAGTCACTACTCTGAATTCTCAAATTGCTCTCTCCACTGTCAGTCACTTGACAGAAACTGCAACACACAAATATATATGCTCCTGTATCTTTCCTGCTACTCTTCTTGGCTATGTGTCTGCATAGACTGGTTAAAACAAAAACTGTTTGAAGAAGTTTTGCCCCTTTTGTTGAAATTTATGCTAGGTTGAGGAAGGATGATATATGAGCATTTTGATTTTCATTCCATTCATAGTACTTGCCTGTGTCAGCCAAATTAATTAAAATATTTCCTTAAGGAATTATAAATCTACCCATCAAGAAAGATTTCACTGAGATGCTGTTCCTGCAAAAAACCTTTTCTTTCTATGAATTTGAAGCCCCTCATTAGATGTTCTGATTGCCTTCAACACCAAAGAAATTAAATGACATTGTGAGATTTTTGGGGGATCCTGGACATTCTTCCAGCTTGGAGAGAGGATGATATCAGAAGACCTCACTTCTGACTGGGACCTTCAGATATTAGTGTGCTATAAATAACTACTGATGATGTCAGCTTGGGGGCACTTAGTAGCTTGTAAGAGCATGCTGTTCCTTCAGCAATAGTTCTGTAATCTCAGCCTTTTAACATATTACCTCTAGAAGAATGTAACTTCCTCTGGAAGCCTCATTTCCATTTAACCAGCCTTGTCCTTTCTCCATATATACTCCCCTTGACATGTGTAAAGGAAATGTGATCCAATACCCCAATGAAATCTTGCTCAGAATCATTAATTACCTTTGATCAGACTCATTCCTCCATACCTTGGTTAATAGTGTAGATTGGGGGGGGGAAAAAAAACCAAACACAAACCAGCCAGATCTGTTATCCCAGCAATTATTGAGAAACCAAAGTGACAATTTGCTTACTTGCCTGAAAGATCAAACAGTAAAGCCCTAATTTCAGTCACTTGGCAGTGGATTCTACACATCAAATCTGGCAGGCACACTTCATGCAATGTCCAAGCAAAAATGACCTCAGGCTTTCACAGACTAAAGCACAGGATCCTCAGGATCACTCTGCTTACTGCTTTCCCTGGCTGTCAGAGGACTCCTCCTGTTTGTTTTCTTCTTTCATTTCTTTTCCCCTCCCCTTGGAGTCCATGACAGCCATGTATACACATAATCAGGAGTTAAAAAAAACAAGAAGTGACCTCTTGAATATATCACACATGAGACAAGAAGTGTAGAGTATCCCCTGACGCTGAGTGTTTAATGGGCCATCCTTAGAGACAATGCAAAACTACTGTAACTGAAGAAGCAAGAATATTTGACTCTTGAGTATGACTTTTTATGCACACTATATAGTTCATAGTACACTGGGGATCTTTTAAACACAGAATGCTGGTGCACAGTAAGTTTACCTCTTTGACAAATGACTATTTTACCATGTACTCAGATAGGCAGATGAACAAAGACAAAAAAGCCACAGAGAATTCTCATTCCTTTTTTTTCCCCAACGTTTCCCCCTTTCTCAGATCCATTCTCCATGCTCTCTTTCAGGTCACAGAATCAACCAGGCTGGAAAAGACCTCTAGGATCATTGAGTCACCTAACCCTTATAATTAACTAACCCATGTCACTAAGTGCCTCATCCAGCCTCCTCTTAAACACCTCCAGGGATGGGGACTCCACCATCTCCGCAGGCAGCCCATTCCAATGCCAGTGAAGAACTTCTTCCTAACATCCAGCCTAGACCTGTTCTGGCACAGTTTGAGGCTGTGTTCTCTTGTTCTGTCCCTGGGTGCCTGGCAGCAGAGCCCAACCTCAGCTGGCTACAACTTCCCTTCAGGTAGCTGCAGACAGCAATGAAGTCTACCCTGAGCCTCCTCTTCTGCAGGCTGCATACCGCCAGCTCCCTCACCCTCTCCTCACAGGGCTGTGCTCCAGGACCCTCCCCAGCCTTGGTGCCCTTCTCTGGACACTTTCCAGCACCTCAACATCTTAAACCAAACAAAAACCACAAAATGAAAACACATACACACAAAACAATATCCCAAACCAAAACAAGGCTTCATGATTAGTGAGTCAATTCACTTTGCCATGGTCAGCATCATCAGATATTCTTTGGTATAACCAAGTGATAGCTCTGTGGGCACCTGCCTCTCCTCTGTTGATCTGCACTCAGACAGAGGCATTCACCACACAACAGTAAGTTAACTGAAGAGTTGACTAAAACTGACCTGTGGGAGAGGTTTCTAGTTCATTAAACTTACAAAAACAGTAAACCAACTGAATACAGATAGGTAAGTGCTAAAAAAACCCCACCAACCCAACAAAACCAACACACAAACAAATCAGAACCTCAAATACGTCACAGAGGTCCTCTGCAGAAAACAAACCATCAGTGGTGCTTCTCACAATTGAGTTTCTACAGCCAAGTGATTCACCAGGCTATACATACACAACTAAAAAAAGTTCTCTGAAGATTATCTCATATGGAAATCATAGTACACTTCATTAATTACCCTCTCTGAGGAAAAGGGTGAAATTTGTTATAAAATCAGACCACCAGACAAAGTCCCATGCATCCATTATATAATTTACTCCTGACATAGCACATTAAAATGTGAGAAAGGAAGACCATTTTACTGTAGAGTCAGCAAAAAGCTACAGAACTAAAAACCTGCTGCCTGCATACCACTAACCATCTCTACAGTGAATAACTACCCTAATGATCACACTGGCATTAATGCTTGAGGAATTTTACAGTGGTTTGTGCTTTGGCTTCAGCCTCACACAGGCACTTCTGTTGCTCCAGCAGGCATTGTAGACTTTGACATTTTGGTGAAATATTAAACACTGTTAAGGCCTTTTCAATCTGCAATCTGGTATGCCAAAGGCACACTGATGGAATGAACGTACTACCCCCTCCCAAACCTGTTTGCCCATCAGGGACTCAAACACACTGGTGTGATGGTTTGGGAGTTCCCTGCCCCCCACACACTGTCTAAAAGACCCCAGACTAGACGCACCCAGCTGGAAGTTAAGGACTGAAGCTCTATTTACAGTTTAGCACAATATACAAGCAGAAATATACACAATATACAGGAATATTTACAGAAATAGACACGTTAAAGGTAATACAGAAGCACAATCCCCCTCCCAGAAATCAGAGTCCCCAGGAGGGGTTCCCAACCACCCTTCCACCTTCTCCCCACCCCTCTACCTTACCCCAGGGTCTGCCTTACACACAAGGTGAGCTTGGAGGATTGGCCAGGGGGGTTAGAAGCAGAGTGGTTAGTTAGGTTAGCAGAGAGGCCAGAAGCTCCTCGAGAGAGACAGAGATGAGACTCTCTGTGTCTGTTATCTGTGTTTGTGTTCTTGTTCTTACACATCTCAGCAAGCCTATGAGTGAAGCAGACATCACCATTGTTTGTTTTTCACAGCCTATAATTTCCTCCATTAAAATATTCTAATTAGCCTCAAACCAGCACAACTGGGCACAAGAGCTGGCTGGTGGTTGGTCTGTGGTTTCAGGCAAGGCAGTGAGCCAGCAACACTACCTGGCCTGGGCTGTCCCACCAGTAGCCTGTGGACCAGCATGAGTCCTGGCTTTCAGCAGTGAACAATTTCTAAACCCCAACATTGGCCATACTACTTCAGCCAGCAAGGAGAAGGATGGAACAAGTCTTGTCCTTTCCCCTCTCACAGACAGGAAAGCAGAGTGAATCTGGCTTGTCCCCAGATACATGGCAGGGAAATGTCAAATTCCATATTTGTCATTGACATCAAGGATTGTAACCAAAATGGTGACTAATTTCTCACTGGAATCAAAGCCCTAACACTGCAAGATGGAATCACAAGCAGTGAGGACCTGCCCTGTCTTCTCACACAGTCCAAACCAAGATGCAGCCCTGTGTCAGGAAAGGGAAGCCCATTTGGTTCACTCTGTGCAATTAACTCATGTCTGCAGTGGTGTCTGGTGAGCAGCAGTGGAATGGATTTGATGATCTTTGTCATTTTTATAAACTGCCCAAGAATGTGCTGGGTGCTTTGGCCACGCCCTGAGTTTCTAGACTCACAGCCTCTGCTGTCCTAAGGCTGTGTTTTCCCCCCCTCAGGAGCAGCTCAAACAGACTGCATTCAGCCGAATATTTAATTTTTTTTTTTTCATGCAATGCCTGATTTTGGTAAAATTATGAATAAATAACTACCACACAGTTTGCCCACCAGGGCAGCACACACACACATTCTCCTGCTGTTTCAAATTCAGTGATCTGTTTCTGTGCTAAGGTTCACACTGAGGCATTGGTATGACAACTGCTCAGCTCAAAGTTCAAAGATCAAAATTGGATCATTTGTAGGTCTAGCTTTGAGAAAAAAAAATGCAGTCCAGTAACAGGGACAGTATATCCTAAGACAAAGAATGTTTGTTTTCAGTGTGCTGTTTGCTGAAGGAGTTTTTATCCCAATCCATTAAAGAGCACCGCTAACAACACCGCTGTGGCTATGAACACCTTTATGCCACTGTACTTCATTACTTGTTAGCCCTTAGAGGCTCAGCAGACTAAACAAGTGCAGCTATGCTGAGGGATGAAAGGATCAGAGATCAATTTATAGGAAAAACAAACTCTCTGTACCACCACCTCCTCAGAAACAGGTGATTAGCTGCTGGGTAAGGCAGTCTGGGTGGGAAGCCAGCTAACATCAGCATCGTGGTACACAGCCCACTCATTACATTCCACAGACCAAGCTCAGTAACGAAAAATTCAGTTTCACAGCAGCAGGTAAAGCTCCCCCTGCTTTTGAGTAGTGTACTAGTGGCAAAGAGTGCTCCTAATTACAGCATTATTTGTTTTGTGTCACCAAGAGGCATGATCTGCAAAACCCTTCCTTAGCTCAAGCATTTACCCCATAAACTCCCAAAGTCCACATCAGGCTTTACACAGCTTTCTTCTGCTTACTTTTAGTAGGAAGAAAAGTCCATAAGTTCAGAGCAGTACAGGAGCTGGATGGCTCAGAACTGACCTCCTTGTTTCCACACAAAGGAACCTACCTTTATCACGAGTTGAGAGAATTCCCTGCTTTGTAAAGATTTTGGTTTCTCAATGTTTTTCAGCATAGAGTGTTACTGTGTAGATGCTTTCCTTGTTGTCTACCTTAAAAAAAGCTGATCTTTTCTGCTTCTACAAGATATAATTTCTTGGTTTAGAATTAAAGAATCTTCCTTGGCAATAAAGGCAAGAGTCAGAAAAGAGAGAGGTGCCAAGTGCTAGTAAGTCTTCAGCTGCAGCACTCTCTGCCAACAATAAAGGTATATTTTACTTAAGAGTTC
This sequence comes from Semnornis frantzii, assembly GCA_013399775.1. Lineage (NCBI taxonomy): Eukaryota > Metazoa > Chordata > Aves > Piciformes > Ramphastidae > Semnornis > Semnornis frantzii. The sequence continues at coordinate 15,131 of VWYK01019473.1, read as the reverse complement.
TGGGAGAAAGTTATTTTTGAAATTTCTTTTTACAGTCTGGCCTGCAGTGAAAGCCTTCTGAGTTTATCACTCCATTTTTTTTTTTCTCCTAACAGAGCTATTTCTACCTGAAATTCTTAAAAACAGCTGAGTAACAAGGTATCAAGGTTGTTCATGTTAACAGCATACATAAAAGTTCTTGAAGGAATACTTGCAAGAGATGTATCCTATTTAGTCAGGGTGGAAAAGGAAAGCTCTGTGTTATGAACCAGAGCATTGCTTATGCCCTCTCCCCTCAACTGTTACCTTCAGAAGAATAAACCATGAAAGTGTAAGGAAGAAAAAAAACCAAACCACAAACCCTTATGCTCAGAATAAATTCGTTCTTCCAATATGTCCTATTGTCCTTTGATTTCTGGAACTTGCCCAAGAAAATAACCACATAATAATAGCTCCAAATGCATTACACAAGATTCAAGGGAGTCTTATCAAAACCAATTGAAGACGTTCACAGGAGGCTTAAAATCTTAGTGCTAGCCCCATTCATTCAAAACCTTATAACACAGTTGTCATTGCTGTGTACTGGAAATCGAAGTGAGCTTTGGGCCATCTCCCTTAGTCAGTGAATGTGGACAGATTCACAATAGCTGAAAGACTAAGGGAAAAAAAAATAAAAATCAGTGTTATTGGTGTATTCCATGAGCATGGCACACAGTGGTGACTGACCTACTTCAGTGCTCCTGTGAATATGAATGAAGCATTCTCAAATCCTTAAAATGCTGCCAAACATATCTGTGACAGGGCACATCCCTTTCATTCTGTGCCAGGGTAGCAACCTTCATCCTCAGGTCTGATAAAACAGCCTCCCAGCTTTTTCGTCTGGAAGTTTTCCACAGCCTTACGAGTCAATTTCACCTCGCCTCGGCTATCTAGTTTTATCAATAATTTTTTTATTTAAAAATCACTTAATGTCTGGAAATAACTGGTTTTGAGAGGCTACGAGGAATGGAGGAATATTAGGCAGCTTGCAGTGCTTCCCTTTAAGTAAACAGCCTTTAATAAATGAACGTTAATGCTCTATCACACGACTATTCCAAAACAATTGCTGTGAAAACCTGTTAAAAATCAGCAGCTCTCTTACATCTATATCTCGGAGTTGCCCTTTGAAATAATTCCTCCTGGGAAGCTATTATGCTGCAGAAACCTTCCCGAAAGCTGCTCCCCGCCCCGAGAGCAAAAGCTGAAGCGCGTTGTGTAATCCAACAGCGCAATTACAAGGGTGAAAGGCAGAGCCTCCTGCGCTCTCCCGCGTACCGCAGCCGCGGTGCTCTCTTCTGGGTCACGGTCAGCACTTGGTGCTGGCAATTCTCCACCCCTTTCTGTTTTCAAGGGAAACGCACCTTGCAAAACCAACAAGCAAGCCTAGGCAGGGTAACCTCACAGCAAAGGTTCACCACAGCTGCAGCAACCTGTCATTCATCCAGGCTGACCGGCAAACAGTGCCTCAGCTCTGCCCTGGAGTACACAACTTCATTCCAGAAGCAAAAGTACCTTTCTGAAGCCACCACCTTTGCCAGTTTGGTTGGAAAGCTTCTGCACACAGCTCACGAGACGGCAGGAATGGGGGCTCAATGTGGGGGGGCTTCTCCCATCGCTATTTCCACACTGAAATGCACTCAAAGCTTTTCCTAGTCAATGACTTCTACCAAACTTCATTTTGGTTTGTTGTCTGACGAGCACACGAGAAGTGGAAATATATATTTTTAGTCCAAAAGGGAACTAATTGGCTGCTTTAATGCATAATCAAACACCTTTTATAATTGCTTTATGTACACATAAAAGTTCCCTGCTAACTGTGCCAGTGAAGCCTGCGTTTTATCTGCATCATCTGCTGCTTTGGAGATCAGAGGATTTCTGACTCAAACCACATACCCTCTTTCTCAGTATCTCTCTGTACGTATATTACTATTTCCTCTTTCATATAATCTAACAATCTTCTAAAGATGTTATAATTGTACCTTAAGCATCTACATTATCTGAGTGGAAAAAACCCTCTTTAAAAAAAAAAAAATGGAGGAGGGTGGAAGTTATTTTATTTCCAAACCATGTTTTGTAAAGCTCAGTTAATTTGTATCTCTGAAGGTCTCTTCTGTCTCTCCTTCATATATGGTCTATTTATCCCTTCTGAAATAACACAGTGGGCTTCCATTATTGCAGCTTGTAAGCACTTAAGACTCCTTATTTATTCTTGAACACCGTTAGGAGGAAAGAAAGTCTTATTATGTACAATGCATTACTATGATTAACATCTGGAAGGTGAATACTCAGTGTTCTGCCAGTCTCATTCTGTGTAATCCTAGTTGTAAATGTACTAGATGCGCACCTTTGTGTTTCCAGCTTATCCCTCTTACAGCTGAAGAAGTAAGAATCATTTGACCCAAGCATCTGTGAAGAGCTGTTCAGATAAATGATTCACAACTCGCATAGAGAAAACAAACATTCCTTCAGTACAGTTGTCCTAGGAATTATTTATTTTCTAATTAGCCCTGTTCTGTTTATCATAAGGAAAACAACAATTTGGCTCCACCTCCTGGTTTCGAGGCTACCAGAAGAGGTTAAAACTTGGCATTCTGGAGAGGCTGGTCACAAGGCAGCAGTGATCAGGAGATGGCAGCAACCAAAATGGTTTATAAGCGAACCAGAGATAACTCAAGGTGATCCAAGCAAATAATATTAGGTGGGAAAGGAGTTTTGTAGTGCACAGCATTATAGTTTGTTAGCTATACAAGTCCTAGGACGTCTTTCACTTGGAGGTGGGAACGTGTAAAATAAGTGGAGTATCAAGGCATTACCCAAACCGGGATGGGTGCAGTTAGGAAAGCCAAAGCTCATCTGAAGTTGGAACTATCAAGAGATCAAAAAAATACAGGAATAAAATCTTCCAGAGCATATTATCAGAAAAAGTAAACCAAAGACATACCATGGGACTGAGGCCCCAGTGAGAGCCCAAAGGATGAGATACTCAGGACTTCCTCTGCCTCAGCTCTCACCAATAAGGTCTCTTCAAACACTTTTTGGCTTTTTAAGCCCTGTGAGATGCCACAGGAGTGAGACATCACATCAAATAGAGAATGACAGACTTAGCCACCATTTTATTATGGGATGAGCAGCTGTGGGTGCCAGTGGTGCTGTGGGAGCTGGCCAGTGTCATAGCAAGCTCAGACCCTACCATCTAGTAGCTCTGTGCAGCCTTGGAGTCACTGGGAAGCCTGGAAACACATTTGTTTTCCCCTAGTCTCTGGAAGCTTTTTATTTAGTGGAAGTTAAGCACTTTGTTTTCAGATGTTCATTCAAGTGGACGCTTTGTGTCTCTTCATTTCTTAACAACCACCACTGCCCAAATCTCTTACTGCAGATCTGCAAACTTTGATCCATCTAAAATGCAGTTAGAGAAAAGTTTGGTTCAGGCAGACCTGAAACAACTCCCCACTTATGAAAGGAATTAACTCCACTGCACAGTATGCAATCCAATGCTTTCCTGGCTCTCCAAACGGTGGAGCAAGGCAGTTATTTTTAGTATTTTCCTGTGGCCGTGCCCAAAATATTCCTGTAGAAATTAAGGAGTGATTTGCAATAATATCAATACTGTGAATGCAATAACACATTATAATCTCCCATTTCTAGATCTTCCTCCCTGCCTAGCATCCCACAGCAAATTACAATCGATACAAAGCTAAACTTAGCACTGCTATGTCTGCCAAGTGATGGCCAGACACAGGGGCAGACCTATCCAATCTAGGGGCTCTCCAGTCTACAACTCTGTGTCTATTCATCCCTCACATTACTGCAAGAGAAGCTCAAAACAAAGCTGTCAGCTGAGTAAGCCCTGCTCTTGCTTGATGTGAAGGAGAGTTTTGACACTGATTTCAGAGGGAACATGCTTGAAGTGTAACATATGAGAAGAAGCAATAATAAATCAAGGTTGGATTTTCTGAGGAGCAAAGAATACTCTACTTTCAACCCAGACCCATGATCTTGTTATCTATGAGAAGTCCCAAGCCACAAAACTACACACAAGCCACTTGAAGTCATTAGAGATGAAGCCTCAGTTTCTAAGGAGATGAAAAATAGGTGGGGTTGGCCATTCTCTGAAGGGATTCCTGTATTGGGATCCAATNAAAAAAAAAAAAAACCACCACACCCTGCCTGTTCATGGCTCAAAACCCATGGAAATTTGCTCTTTCTTAATGGTTATGCCCTGCAGGTCCTGTCTGTAAAATGAACTAGTGCAAATCAGTATCATTATTTAAACCAATAAGGTCTATGATGATTTATACTAGCTAAGGATTCGGGTTATGATCAGTAGTACCTAAAAGGCCCTCATTTTTAAAATGCCAAACAAAGATTTAATATTTTGAGTGACTGAAGTGGGTTTTTTCCATTCTTGCAGCACAAATTTTAGAACAGGGAGCCAGTAATTGAAATCTCCATTGCTATATCCCTCACGTGAGATTACAGCATCGTCGTCTGTCAGAGGTGTCACTGCTATTCCACCGAGGAAATTCAGGATCCATTCACCTTCAAAACCAGCCCATGCCCAGCAGGATGCTTACACGACACAAAATGAAAGTGTGTTTAACTAATTGATTTGCTATACTCAAGCAACCAATACAATGATTATAGAAAGGAGTCTTTGTGCACCGAGCAGAGCTAGCGAAGGTAAGAAACGTGACAGCAGCATTCATTTATGTCTCAGGGCACTGAAGAGCTTTATTGGTGAATTCAGTTAACAAACGACATAGTAAATAATTCCTGAAGATATAAAACATGCAGCTCTCTTGCCGGGTCTGGCTTATAAAAATGCTGAGTATTATTTCTCCACTGGTTTAAGAATAATGGCATGACACCCTCTAGTCCTCAGGAGTGAACACAGAGTAGATGTGGATTTTAAAAGGGGCAATGCGTCTCTCCTGGGTAGAGTGCCGTGCTCCCAGCCTACTGAAACTACTGGAGGACTACCAAGCACCTGAGGTTTTGAAGGGAAGGCAGAGAGGAAGGCTGCACTAGGTTTTATTCTCACTGGTTTCAGTATCAAGGTTTGAAATCCTGTGGAAGTATTAGAAGTTGCTTTTTCCATTCTGACCTCACAAGTGCATTTATATGCAACAAGGGGGAAAGAATGAGGCCAAAATGCCAATATGCTGTTAGTAGTACTTCAAACACATTTTTGTAAAAGGATGCAATTTAACAGTGAAGTCCAACAGAGTGGCAGCAAACCACTAGAGAAGGACCATAATTTCTTTGTTGGAAAGTGCTGGTTGCCTCCCCATCAACAGATTCGGCACCTTGCAATGTTCAGGTTCAGTGTTAACATGAATTGTGAATGAAAACATTGACTTAGCTCCAAAAAGTTTCCCATTGCATCGGAGAAGGATGTCTTCTAACTGCCAGAATAAATCCTGGGAGAGCCAGGAAGCAGTTTTGATAAATTAGCAGAGTCAGTTTTCAGCATTTCTGTTTTAACTTGAAAAAGGTTTGCTGCCATATGCATTTGTACTTTGGCAATGCTTGCTGACAGAACAGAGGCTGTCTTGGCACATCACTTGTAGGAGCAAAATAGATTTGGCTGTCATTTCCATAATAAGCATAATTCATATTGCAGTGTCTAACAACATATGGGAAAGGAGGATGTCAGTATGAGAAGAATATGCCTTAAGAGAGCTTGTAGGAGCCTCCCAATTAAACAGGTACAGGCCAGATGAAGTTATAATACAAACAAGCCCTCCTCCTCCCATTGGAATGGCATTTGTTTTGTATTCAATTAATGAACAAGGTAACTAAGTACACTACTTTGAACACACAGAGCTCAGTTTATCTGTTCACACAAACCTTGTACCTGTGTAATGCAATTAACCTCAGCAATTCATATCAGGGGAAGATCTCTAAAAGATGAATAGAGGAGGGTTTCTGCGGATAAGGCATGGCTTCCATTTACTGCAAGTCTCTGCACCCAGTTATTTTGCCTGGAACTGGACCATCTGGTTTCAGATGCTCTGTCCAGTAGCTATTGTTAGGAAATCACCAAGTTTATGCAACTAACTACAGGTAGGAAGCAAATCTTCCTGTGGCACAAATCACATTTGAGCTGCTCTCAGGCAGTTTGGAGGAAGAACAAGTGAACAAAGTATGAAAGAATTCCTGGCTGTCTACAAAGGCCCACACAGACAAGCTTCTGGCAAATGTGTATGATCCTGTTATATATTTTAGAGGGGCTTTAGAGATCTAAATCTCCTTTTATTTGTGTAAGCAACTGATGTTAATCGTTACGCTGATATAAACAGTTGCATTGATACAAAGAGCCTAAGACCATGACCTCCTTACTGGCAGCAGCAGGAATCCAGGTTCATAACAAGTTTAGAGTGAAGTAGAACTTCTTGCTAAATACAGTTGCACCTAGTTGAGAACCACACTTTCCTGCCAGCATAAAGAGATCACAGCATGAATGAGAATCAGCCCCACATATACATACTTAACTTACACTATCTGCATTGTCTTTTAACTGCTTCTACTCTTTTAATCCCACTGCTTTTGCAATGGCAAGGATTTACAGCATAGAAAAATGGGCACAGATGACATTTCATAGCACTGAAGTCTGGCATGCTGAGATGATGTATTTCAATAAAATGAAATAGCTGGTCTTCAAAAAGCACAGGTAGATAAATAAAATGAGATCCCCCATGTCCCAACCTCAAAATGTTGGAAATGTTGCTCAGATTTTACACACAGGATAGAAATCAAACAAGTTGAACTTGGGCTATAACTCTGCTATAAATTCTTTCCTTTCTAAGTTTATGCATTGAGAATGGTTAAGTGCAAGGAGCAGGTGGAAGGAAAGAAAAAAGTATCATGCTTCAAAAGTGAGTGCATGAGGAAAACTTGGGTCCACTTTCAGAAGTGAACCTCCTACTTGCTGTGCAAACCAATTACATCTTTAAATCTATCATGAAGCTCCTTAAAGGTCTTTCCATTGCTAAAGATACAGAGGGGTACTTGGAAGAATTTTTAAGATGCCTTGGTATCAAAAGCCTTTGACATTTGTGCCATTCAAATCCCTTTAAAGACCTGACTCATGTTGCCCAAGTCACTTCAGAAGCTGTAACAAGCTCCCAAATCATGCAGAGCTTTTCCTGTAACAAGTGTTGTAGCCTCTAGGCTCCCTGTAAAACCTAAAGGAATAAATGGCACACCAGGCATCTCAGTGCTAACGAGCTGCACAAGCCACAGTCTGTACCAAAGAGAAAGTTAAACTGAAGGTCTAGCTGCAAGAGGGCTTCAGTGTCTAATGCTGGGATGATGGGAGGTGATGATCCTCACTTTCAACCCCCAGATCTAGACCCTCCCTTAGAATTATCTAACTCCTCTCTGCAAATTTACAGCACCCATTTCACAACTCCACCAGCAGAGCAAAGAGGCTAGCTCAGGATTTCTTCATTTTCTTTCTCTCACTTAATTAGCACATTGCAAGTGAATAACCATATAATTACAACAGTTGCAAACAGAAGCAAAGAAATGTCAGGATAATTTAGCTGGGCAGAGATTAATAACATGAAAAGTTTTTCCTCAAGACAGCCTCACATCAGGAAAAAAAGTCAAACTAAAATTTTCAGCCTGAACTGGAACTAAAAATACTGCTCAGTTCATTGATGTTTCTTTGCAGTACAAACTGAGTTTTGGCCCAGCCTATTAGGACCTTGTTTTTACAGCCTGCCCTCCACAAGAACCATTCTATCAGTCAAAAGCACTGTGTAAAAGCTGAATAAATTGATTGATGAAGAAGAGCCACATTCTTCCTGCAACACTCTAATGGCATTTGGAGGTTTGCATGCAAACTCTGAAACAGCCTAAGCCTCCTTAACATGTAAAAACTTCTCAGAGATACATTCTTTGAGGTCAGGGAAAAGTAAAAAAAAACAAAAAAAAAACCCAAACAACTCTGTTATTATATTTAATTATAATTATTAATAGATTATATTATGGTAAAAATAGATAAATTGCTGTTATAAAGACATACAGAACTCACCTGAGGAGGAAAAAAAAATAAAGGTTTCTGTAAATCTCTTAAAAGCAGAAGAAATTACATAGAGAAATAAAAGCAAAGTTTTGAGGACAATACTTTGCAGTGTGTTAAGATCAAATTAACTTTCACTTGGCATAAATATATAAGGCATTAGTTTTATGCTTGATCTTTACAACACTCAAAGGGACTACTCATCATAATCTTGACATAGAATAACAGTAGCAAGGAAAAAAAATCATAAAAAACTATCTAAAAACTGCTGCAAGTGGATATTTGCTTCATTAATGCCACAGATAGGAAGAACAGAAGTGCTTGGAGACCTTCCACACAGCCCTGATTCAAAAGCCACTGGAATAAGAAGTGATGCTCTGTTTACAGTTCTGCTTTTGTTTATTTACATTGCAAAGTGATGTGAGCCCCAGTCCTTGGTGTACAAACTCCTCACTGAGTGGAGAGAGCATTAATATGAGCTAATGATACAACCAGTAGGAAGCTGGAAATTCACTGCTGTCAACGTTTCAGCTTCACAAAGGACCTAACTCTCATGCCTGAGTGTGAAATTAAAATGCATTTCCAGTTTTAGTAATTTTTAAATCTTGGTCTTCTTTGATAAACGCAAAAGAAATCAAAATGACAGAAAAATGTGACTCCAGCAGGCCTAACTGAATACCACAACCAGAGGTGCAAGAAAAAGAGCTCTTCATAGTCAATATAGGCAAAGGGTTAATCCTCCTGGGGGGGAGGGAATCTGTGGTCTGAACCTGACCCCAGGTGTAGTGGTTAGCCCACTCCCACCTCCTGTCTGGACCACCTATGTAAACAGAGGACCCTCCTGTTTCTTCCTCTCTTTGCCTGCCTGCCTGATAGCACCACCTTTGTTGCTGCTGTTCCTGTTTATACCTCCTGACCACCCCACCACATGCTGGACAACCCCTTCCTGTATCTACCTCCATCCATTGCCATTAGTCTGGTTATTTATATTTTTCAGATCTTGTTTCCCTTCCCTATACCTCTTTGTAACTCCCCTAACTTAAATGCCTTTTATTTGTTGTTGAAGTTTTCTTTTAACTTCCAAATCTAAGAAAGAGTCTTCTTTGGGTGTTTTTAGTTAATTTTTTTTACCCCTTTCACTCTCTCTACATCTAATTCCTTTCAAAAAAAAGGGGGTGGGGAGAGGGGTAAGGATTATTATTATTATTATTATTATGTTAGCTGTATTTTGAGTCTCTGGGAAGATTAAACTAGAATCAGCACAATATGTCTGATGAATCACCACCATCTCAGCAACAAGATACTGTTAGGCTAGGTCTGCTTTAGACCCCACAACAGGCAGTTATCCACAGCAACTCATGCACCTGCCGGTGGCCAGCAAGGGACTAACCCCCAGGTGCAAAGTCAACTCTGCTTCAGCTTCAAATCCATGCAAGTTTGCAGGCAGATATCCTGTGATATCATAGCATCATAGAATGGGCTGGGCTGGAAGGGACCTCTAGAGGTCATCTAGTCCAGCCCCCCTGCAGTCAGCAGGGACATCCCCACCAGCCCAGGTCACCCAGGGCCCCATCAAGCCTCCACCTTGAATGTCTCCAGGGAAGGGATCTCAACCACTTGCCTGGGCAACCTGTCCCAGTGCTCCATACCCTCATAGTAAAGAACTTGTTCCTAACATCCAATCTAAATCTGCTCTTCTCAAGCTTGAACACAGTGCCCCTAGCCCTGTCACTGCAGGGCTTTGTAAACAGTTTCTCTCCATCCTCCCTTCAGATGCTGGCAGGCTGCTGTTAGGTCCTCCCAAGCCTCCTGCTCTCCAGACTGTACACTCTCAGCTCCCTCAGCCTGTCCTCATAGCAGAGCTGCTCCAACCCTCTGATCATTTTCATGGCCTCCTCTGTACCCACTATACCAGGTCCATGTCCTTCCTATAATGAGGACTCCAGACCTGGACACAGCACTGCAGGTGAGGTCTCAGCAGAGCAGAGCAAAGTGGCAGAATTCCCTCTCTGTCTCTGCTGGCCACACTGCTTTTGGTGCAGCCCAGGATATGATTTGCCTTCTGGGCTGCAAGCTCACACTGCCTGCTCATGTCCAGCTTCTCATCCCCAGCATCCCCCAGTCCCTTTCCGCTGAGCACCTGTGCCAAAATACCCTGCCTCCAATGCCAGGCCATTCTACACTTTTCCTCCTCTTTTTCAGTGCAAGGAAGGATGAACCCAGAAGGAGAGATCTGCAGACTGGGTCTTACTAAACCTCTGCATTGCAAATTAACTGTTTTGGTGCAGCCATACACTGCTATATGGAAGAGGAGGGCAGCCAGAGGTCAGCCTCCAAACTGAGGTCAATTGGCCTCCCCTGGGGAAACCTGAGGTCAGTCTCAAAAGTGACTTTAAAATATCCCTGCTGGCTTACTCTTTGTACAAGCCAAATTCTTCTTTGTTGACAGTGCTGGGATCTCTACCTCTGGCCATTCAGTTTATTTTCTGAACAAAAAAAAATAAAAATTAAATAAATCAGATCTTTGCTATTTCTTGAAGTATTTTTTCACATCATGAGCAACACTAATGCTGAGAAAATAAGTTAGATTAGACACAAGTCAATTACAGGAGAGAAAGTTTTAATATTGCCAGTCACAGCAGCCTTCTGGGGGTTTTCTCTAGCAAATTAAAAGTCTTCCTTTTTCATCTAGAACCATCTTATCACTCATTTCACTATCAGAAAAACACTCTGAAGATAATAATGAGAGATGCCTTTAAAGGAAAATATATCTAGTTTAATTTCATCTCAGTTTTGGGTGGAAGAATTGTTCCTATTTCATTTGTTATTTGGGTTCATGGAGGGGTATACAGCAGTGATAACAGCAAAATTTATACAAGGTGAGGTGCCAGAGAACTGTGATTTATGCAAAAAAAAAGACTGCATTCTCTACAACTATGCTTCTCACATGGCTTGTATTTTATCTGATGTTTACTTGTAAACTGGTAATCCACTCCTACCCTGCCTCCTGACTTCTTTCTGGCAGGCTCTAGGCTTTCTTCAGGATTCAGCAACATTACTCATTTTGATTATGTCACTCATTTGTTCAGCAAGTAATTTATTACCTTCCTTTAAGAATCAGGATACCATTTCAGGTTTAACTTCTAACGTTTAAGGCACTTATAGTGCCAGGTCTAATTTACTTACAGCTGCTGATTGATGTCTGCTTTCTCTCTCAACTTGAAGCTCCCCTCTGAATGACTCCTTGTCTCTTCCCACAACTCCCCGTGTGCAGCGTGGAGGTGCATTTCTTAAATGTGGTGGTATCCCTAAACAGATCCCCAGCTCATATTGTATTTGTCTCAAACAGAGAAATTGAAAATGTTCTCATCAGCCTCACCCTCTCTAACTGTGTGGGTTCAGCTCCCAGATTCAGCTCATTTTCAAAATCTAACAAGGCATTGATTTTACAAGCCTGTTTTGTAGCAGTCCCAAGACACCGTAATCAGACATTATTCTATCCTATAATCAGAGGAGAGGATATGACCTAATTCAACTTCTTTGCATTATGCATTATGCCACCTAACGACCAACCTGAGGCTCCTGCCTCCTTCACAGCAAATACAACACCAGAGGAGTGGTGCAGCTCCTGATCAGGGTCCCCCCAGCCTGGTACTCCGCCTGCAGTGGGGCCATGGATGGGACACCCCAGGCGAGGGTGTCATGCAGGGTGAGCACAGCCAGTCTCTCCCCTAGCACTGTCTCAGCTCTGATGCTTTTCAGCCAGGAGGAATTCTGCACCTGCTGTAGTTTCTCTCTTTAGTCACCCAGAACACATCCCTTTTCCAGGTGCTTCCCCAATTTCCTCTTGAAGCACCTTAGGCATACAACATTCTCCAATTAGGAGCTTTTCAGATCTGTTACTGATGATAGAGCACACACCAGGAGCCCTGATTCCTGTGCTGACAAAGGCAGTGAGCAGTCAGTTCACATTTGCACCTTTCCCAGAGAATTCATGGCTTCAAAGACACTGAAGTCCTCTCTTTTCTGGTCAGAAGAAACCTACTCGGTTCCACCTTTCCTGGTATAGACACTGCCACTTGACTCCAATTACTCCCAATTTCCTTCTTCAGATCTTCCTCTGTCCTATCATAAACCTCAGGAACAAGGGGAAAAGAACAATTCACAGTATTCAGACAGTCAGACCATTGCTACAGAGCTGTAGTACTGGTTTCCTGGTTTGTTTTCCACTGCTTTCCTAATTTCCTCCTAAAATCCAATTTTTCTCATAGTTGCTGAGCACTAAGCTGATGTTTTTCTGGAGCTCTCTGTCATAAGAGCCAAGGTTTCCCTCATAATAAGCAGGTCAGAGGAAATTTTTTAGTGTGCAAATTTAAAATTATTCCCCATCTGCACCAGTTTTGATCAATTTTTCCCTGCCATTTTATTTCCTAGTCTGTTAATGCCATCATGCTCCAGCTCAGACAGCTTTGTCACCTTGCTGTTTGCTGCTCTTCCTAGGTCACTCATAAATGTGTTGTATAGCACAGGTTGTAGAAGAGCCCTGGAGCCCTCCTTTCATTTTCAAATATCAAACGTGTGGCCTTAACTTTTGTTTATATTTCTGAGCCTTTATTTCTCCAAGATAGGACATTGCCTTGCACTATGGCAGCCTCATTTTCCTAAAATCCCATGGTGAGGAACTTTGTCCAAAGTCCTCTGGAAGTGCAGGCAGATTGTAGCCACAGGGTCATCCTCAATGACTTGCTCAAGAGACTTCCACTTTGTCTGAAGGCCAGGAGTAGCCTTTACAGAATCTGTGTTTTCTCTCCAGTGATTCATATTTATCCAGATTTCCAACAGTTCGATTTTATCATGGCCTCTACTAATTTATCAAGTGCAGACATCAAGCTCACAGGCTTGGAGATCTTCCCTAGAAACCTCTTTATACATTTGTGCCACATTTGCCACTGTCCCCTCACCGTGAAGGAGTGAAAACTTCAGAGAAAGGTTACACACCACCATCAATAATTCAACCATATCATCCTTTAATTCTCTTAAGACTCTTGGGTGGATATCATACAGTCTCTGCATTTATTCTATCTCTTTATTTGATTACTTCTTCCACGGTTTCTTCTGTTTCAGACAATCTCCTGCTGAGTCCTCTCAAAGACTTTGGGCTCCCCCCCAGTCTCCCTACAGCGAGCATCAGAGCAAAACACTTATTTAGCATCTCTACCACAGCCTTGCCCTCCCTGAGCTCTCCTTAAACGACCCCAGCAGCAGCTGACCTGCAGAGCTGGCCGCATATCCTTCTCTGCTGGGCAAAGGATTTAGACCTGCCTTGCTGGACAGTGGCACAGGTCTCTTTCAGGACCTACGAAATCTGAACGTGCACAAGTCCGTGGGGCCTGACAAGATCCACCCACGGGTCCTGAGGGAACTGGCAGCCTGCAGTGTGAGTGCAGCCCAGACAGCAACGAGTCCTGGGATGCAGCAAGAGAAGCGTGGGCAGCAGGGCAAGAGAGGGGATTCTGCCCCTTTGCTCTGCTCTCCTCAGACCCCAGCTGCAGTCCTGTGTGCAGTTCTGGAGCCCCCNAATGGGTTTGAAGTGTCAGAGGGGAGATTGAAAGTGGATGTTAGGAGGAAGTTGTTTGCAGTGAGGGTGGTGAGACACTGGCACAGGTTGCCCAGGGAGGTTGTGGCTGCTCCCTCCCTGGAGGTGTTCAAGGCCAGGTTGGAGGAGGCCTTGAGTGACCTGTGCTAGTGGGAGGTGTCCCTGCCTATGGCAGGGGCTTGGAACTGGATGCTCCTTGAGGTCCCTTCCAACCTTACCATTCTATGATTCTTTTCTGCAAGAAGTGGTTGCTTGGGAAAGGATTTCAGGAAGACAAAACTGAGCTCAAGTTAAGACAATGGCACAATGGTCTGGAAAAGTGGATTTATGTCAGTGCCAGTGTACTGGGCAAGTGATTTAAGTCTTCTCTTTGCACCATTTGTTCACTCCTGATTCTGTGAGTTACTGATTTGCTTCCCCTAGTACGCAAGTAGCACAGTTCTATTTTTAATATATAAAGTACAAACCAAAAATTCAGACCTCATCACCTCAAGTCTGACATATTCGAGGGCTGGGAGCTTTTATTTTCAGCTCTATGTCTCAGCTCAGCATCTGCAAACTGGAAGAGTAGTAGTCCTTGCCTCAAAGGAGTTTTGTGCATATAGATTCATTAAAGTTTGTAAAGTGTTCAGGTACTATAGCAACAGGCACAGCGGAAAAACCTGGAAGGGACACAGTAATTATCTTCATAGCAGGGTTTGGATACTGTGCAGTAAATAAGGCATGGGGGACACATTGAGCAATGGGAAGAGAACTAAAATTGAATATTTGTGTTTGAGCTAAGCTCCTTCTGCCCTGTGCACAGACTGGAGCACAAGCAGTTTAGAACAAAATCAAATGTGACCATGTAATTAGGCAGTGTGATAATGCTCACACCCACTGGGGCTCATTCAACGTCATACAAGGCAATTCTTAAGGTTTGGCAAAGATACCTGCAATTAAAAATAGGTTTTTACATCAGATAAAAGGTCAGGAAGCTGCAATGGAAGACAGTCCAATTCGCTTCTGCTATGCCACTGAACTGCAATTGGAAGGGGTAATAAATATTGCACACAATTTTCCAAAGTACTTCAGAGATTTGAGAGCCTGCACTCTGTGAGTGTCATGGCAGCCTAAGCTGCTCTTCCTCCAGCTAGAGGAGCATTAGGATGCTATGCCTGCATGGCAGTCTGTGCAGAGGGGAAACACTAAACTGACCTCAGCCAATGGATCTGGGCTGGTATCACTGCACACTGTGCCATCTGAATACACACAGGCAAGATGTTGAGACAACTCTGATTAATGATCATTTGACAGAATTTGAGGCTTTTTCTAACTTTGCTCAGGCTGATTAGCATCCTACTCCCAAAGCTTTCCTGCCTAAATCAATGAGGTTGCTAACAGTAAACACGCTCAGTGCAAGGGGTTCAGAACCCCCCCAATACAGAAAGAGGGAGCAAACATATGGAGGCATCAAATCCTTTAATTGTACTGTGATGGTTTGGGAGT